>PVIC010002280.1:0-79000 GCA_004025085.1 Thryonomys swinderianus | reverse complement strand
CTAGCCCAGGCTGGCTGGCAGCTTCTCACCTTCCACAAAGAAGACTCTCCTGGCTCTGCTTTACAGAGTCCTCTCTCTCTCTCTCTCTCTCTCTCTCTCTCTCTCTCTCTCTCTCTCTCTCTCTCTCTCACACACACACACACACACACACACACCCCACAGACACATCCTTAAGGTCACTCACAACCCAAATCACAATTTGTAAATGACTATATCAGATGTGTATGCCAGGAAGACTGTGCACAAAGCCTGAGCATCATAGAAACTTAAACAATATTCTTTGATGTATAAATGCATGAATGTGCACTAGGAGGGAAGGGTTGCTATCCGGCCAAAGCAGAGATGAGGGGGAATATGGCAAAGGTTCAAGTGGGGGTTGCTAGAAATGCCAAGAGAATGAACTAAAAGCCTAATGTTCATATTTCAACTGTCCGTGTGTTGTGTTTTGGTACAACCATCTGGTATGGACCTTTTTGCCTTTCCTCTTAGTTTCCAGTAGAAATTATTCATGTCTGGTTTTCAATGAACCTGGGTAGTTGTGTGATAGGAAGTCAAAGGTGATGGGTCTTTCCTATGCTCTGTGTGACCCTGGGTAGAGACCTAAGAAAATCTGTAGATGCCAGGAGGAAAATGAAGAAACTGCAAAAAGTACAAGTGGATCAGGAATGCCAAATGGGGGTATGACCGATCCTTGGTCTTTCTCTGACTCATTCTTGTTTCAGTTTCTAGACTTGTTACAATTCCATGCGGGGAGATAGGGGCTCAAGGAAGAAAAGGAGTCTTGGGGAAAGTACGCATCAACCATCTCCTCATCACTCAGTCATTCGACAAGCCTGCATGCCAGGCTCTGTGCTAAGGCTTGGAGACAACGGCATCAAGAGCAGTCCCTCTCCTTGCCTGGAGGGCTAACACTCACCATTTCTTCCAGTGTGGTGAACCTGGCCCTCCTTTTGTGTAGAGGGAATGTGGGCTGCACCGCAGGGAGAAGGTATCTCAAGAAGTTGGGTCTCTGGTACATCATGAAACATCCGCCCTGAAAATGTTAACACTTCCGAAAGGGCTCTAAGGGAGGGTGTGGCAGAAATCCAGCCTGCATGAACCTTGATGACTCCCAATGTGGATGTAGAGGTCAAAAGTCCGGTGTGTGGCACAACAAGGACAGCATCACCATCACATGGAGTCTATCGGGAGGCCCAGCCCAGAATTTCCCACTGCGGTCACTGATGGCCTTGTTCCCTGGGACCTGGAGCAGATTTGGCCTCCTCAGTGTGCTCAGTTTCTGGTACAGAGTCTGCTGAGAAAGGATGGATTCCACATACAAAAGGAGCTAAGCTTTTCCCTTCAATGGTGAGGACCACGGTCATTGCAAGGGGTAAGATGCTAGATTCTGCCCACATTTGGAAGGAAGCAGGGGGAAGAGGCACAAGGGCCAAATACTTTCCACTTCCCAACTTTTTTCCTTATAAACATATTGCAAAGTCCATCAAACCCAATGTTCCTTTAGAGTTAATAGCTGTGCTTGTGAGGGGGGCTGAATTTAGTCTTGTGGGAGATTCAAAGGTGCTGTAGATAAAGGCTGGGAAGCCCAAAGTCTGAGGGGACAGAAATAATGGTTACGGGAGTAGAAGATAGAAACTGGTCAAGAGAGTTAGGAGGGTTCTAAGGTAGCTTAGAAAAAAGAACAGTTTACAGGTAGGTTTGCCAGATAAAATATCCAAGTGACTTTGAACTTCAGATAAACAAATTTTCACTATGTCTCAAATATTGTTCAAAACACAGTTCCATGGGGGTTTGGTTCCAGGCCCTCCCAAGGGTACCGTAATCTGTAGGTGCTCAAGCCTCATATGTACGATGGTGTAATATTTGACTATAACATACACACACCTTCCAATATACCCTGAGGCATCTCCACATTACTTATAAAACAATACAGTACAAATACTGTGGAAGTAGTTGCTAGGCTGTATTGTTGAAGGAATAATGACAAGAATAAAATGTACATACTCAGTACAGACACAACCATGATAAGTCTGACTGTATTTTTTTTTAATCTCTGGTTGGTTGAATTTCAGGATCCTGTAGATATGGTGGGATAACTGTATTTATACTAAAGATCCAAACATTGTTTAGGATTGTTTATGTGAAATTTGAATTTAACAGGGTGTCCTGGGTGTTTGTGTGTTGAGTCTATTTATCTTACTTATAGAAGGCTTCTTGGTATAAATATTTCATCTATGTTTCTAAAGATGGGTGAAATGACAGCAGGAGAAAAGTCATGCTGCCATACATTCAGAAACCTGCTTCACAGACCTTCCTCTGTACACTCATGAAGAAAATCCCTTTGCAGATTTACAAAGGGACAGGAAATTGTACTTCTCCAGCCTGTCTTCACAGCCTTCCAGGAGCTGGAAGGCCAGGCTTGCTGCATCAGATAGGCTAGTTATCCCACAGCACACACAGCCTTCGAAGTCAGCAGCCCACCATGCAGACCTAGGCTGATAGGGACTGCGGAGGACGTAAGGAGGAGGCTACTATCTAGGACACTGCCAGTTACCATGGCAAAAGGGAAGAATTTACAAAGCAAGGCACAGATTTTCAAGCACACACTCAGAATCAACATAGTCACTCTGCAATTCTGCCGTATGCTTGGGGTGACAGAGACGCACAGCCTTTGTGAACATACCTGAAGCCCACTCCAGGCAGCTCTGACTTCCAGCTACTACCAACAACCTGGCTTCAAACTGCAAAGACACCCTACCCAGTGCAGAGGGTCTCCAGTGCCAAAAGCCCCCACTACTAGTGACTTCTCAATACCAGAGGGCTCCCCAATGATAGGGTCCCCCAACTTAGTCCCCTATGCCAGAAGTTCCTCAAGGCCAGGGTCTCTCCATAACAGGGATCCCAAATGCCAGTCTTTCCAATGCCAAGGGATCATTAATGTCAGTGTGTCCCAATGCCAAGCCCTCCAATGCCAAGGTCCCCCAGTGTAGGAGGCCCCCAGTGCCTACCCTGCCCCCAGTGCAAAGGACACCTCCTCCCTCCATGCTGGGCTCCAAGGCTTCCGGAGGAGGTTCCTTCAGGTTTATTTTACCCAAACATTCTGGGCAAATGGTTTTACCCCCTTTACATCATTTCCATCAGGAACCGTGGTCCTTTCCTGCCCCCGGATGTCCTCTCCGGAAACTGAGAATGCCACCAGGAAGTGATAGGAAGCCCCCAGTACCTGCTGATGGAGCAATGGCACGGGGGGAACAGAGGAGCCACCCTGACTGGGGTCCTCTCGACTGGCAAGGGATTCCTAGTGCTGCTGGGAGCCCTTGCTCCAGCAGTCCACACGGGTGGCAGCTCGTGCTCACACTCGAGTCTGCAGAGGGGCCTCCAGCAGGCTCGCGACCCACACAGGGGACCTCAGCACCAACAAGCAGGCAGTTTAAAAACCAGCAGGGGTTGGAAATGAAAACCACCCGCCCAGCACCTCCCGGGGCCACCCAGACCCTGGCCCCTGACCAGGCGCTTTCTGGAAGAGGCATGACTAATGTTACTGCTGACGGCGCCTGGCCACGTGCCAGCAGCACTGTCACCACCTCACGGTGCTGCAGTCAGGTGTGGGCAGGAGACAAAGAGGCCTTCTGTGCACTGTGGGAACTAGACAATGGCATGGGAGGTTGGAGAGACTGCCCACACAGGCCCTCCCGGCAAAGAGGGCTTGGAGCAGTGGTTGGCTGCCCCAGATCCCTCACCCGTGAAAACAGGAGAGGCAGAAGCACCTGCTGCTGAGGTGGCCCCCAGGAAACAAAAGTGACCAGGCAGTGCTGGCCACAACCTGCTTCACTAGCAAATGGGCCATTCATTGTGGGCATCTCTGCCCCACACCCTGAGATTCCCAGGGCAGTAGGTCCTGCATCCCTGATTGTGCCTGTGTCCTATTGGTTAGTTTCATCCTCACCAACACCATTCCAAGCAGAGTTAGTATCCCTGGTGAATAAAACCGAGGGCCAAAGATGTGAGTGACCAGCCCACGGCCACACAGCTGAGCTGAGTTCAAATTCAAAGCTCTCACATCCCAAACAAAGCCTATTTCTAGAACAAGAGGCTGTGCCAAATAATATCACTTCCTTTCCCCCAGAGGAAGGCCAAGATGCCAGGGAGCTCACTTTTGGAGCCAAATGGAAAGAGTCAGGAAACTCAGCTGTCCTGATAAATGAAGTTTAAATCCAAACACAACTAAAATGTATATGTGGCTAAAATATCAAAACTGTGAATAAAGGAAGGACCCAGCCTTTTAGACATGCAGCCTGAGAATGAATGAGTGAGCCTCTCTCACCTCTCCCCACATGGGGCCTGGGATGCGTTCTCATACTATCTGCATCCTCCACCCAGACACAGCCCCTCAACCTCTTCATCCCCACCCCCAGGCCCCTCTTGGGGCAGTCCAAGCCCTGCAAGTTCACGCACCTTCTCTGCCTCAGCATGGTTGCGCTGGCAAAACTGTAAGAGGGTTTGGCCTCCTGCTCCCCATCTTGATGCTACCGCCTGCCTCTACCCTGTACCACATTGTCAGAGGTCGATCAGTCCTCCAACTGCCTAGACAGAGAAACAGCCAGGGCTAAAGAAGAAGGACAATAGAGACTTGCATAATGTCAAAGTATGTGGAGCGCTGGGAGGTCAGTGCCTCCAACAAAGCAAAAGACAAAGACACTGAGCTACTAGGTTCATAGGGAGTATCAGATGACTCAGAGGGTAATGACAGTCTTAAATTCACGAGATCTCATAATTGGAGGGAATATCAGATCACTTGGCAGGTGGCATTAATCCTATGATGCTGAGGATATTATGCTAATGAGGAATTTAAGTCAATAAGAACCTTAAATTGATTAGGTTGATTGAGATGAGCAAAACATTCTTACAACAGTAGGTGGGACGAGTTAGACTGATAAGGAATTAGTCTCTCCCCAAGTGAAATGATGTTTCCCCAAAATTATCTCCAATGGCTCCCAACGCCCTGGTGCTTGTGGCCAAGTCTCTACAAACTTAAGCAATGACAATTTTAGCTATGCACCCCAGCCTGGGGTACATAAGAATCTGCAAACAGTAGTCTGGTCCCACTGGCCAACTACATAGCATCATCTGAGTCTAGTCCAGGTAGTTGTGCTCCTGGAGGTTCACCTGGTGATCACCAAGTGCAGCCAAGATTGAAGAAACTACAGTCATTTCCCTTTATGCTGGGATGAGTTCATTCCAGGACTCCCAACAGTACCAGATCATACATATACATACATATATGGTATATAATATATTATGTATTATATATATTATATGTTTACATATATATGGTAAATTTTAACCTACAAATTAGGCACAATAAGCAGTTAATAACATAATAAAATAGAACAATTATAAAAGTACACTGTAATAATAGTTATATGAATGTTCTCATTCACTTTCCCTTATCCACTCTCTCAAAATACATGATTTCTGTTTAATATTTGTAGACTACAGTCACCACTACAAGAAGCTAAACTGGGGCCGGAGATTTAGCTCAGTGGTTCTGGAGCCTGCCTGACAAGTGCAAGGTCCCTGGTTTGATCCCCCGTAACCACATAGAGCAATACCAGGCGTGGTGACTCATGGCCACCAGCAATCAGTACCACACACCACAAGGCCGGGCAAGGTACCTCACGACTATAATCCCAGCATTTGTGAGGCTGAGTTCAAGGCTTGCCTGGGCTACATCACAAGCTCAAGGCTGGGCAGACCTAAAAAAAAAAAGTTAAACTGAGGGTAGGGACCACTTAGCCGTGTGTGTGTGTGTGTGTGTGTGTGTGTGTGTGTGTGTGTGGTGTGCGGTTTCAGAGATAACTTTCCAACAGTGAAAAAATTCTTTAAGAACCAATTCTGAGCTCAAACACTGGGATTCAGGCTTCCGTGGGGAAAAAGACCCTTCCCAGCATCTCTCTTCATTACTCGCAGACAGATTCTTCCTCAAAAAGCAACTGGAGCTTATATCTCATTTATCCATCAGCAACAGGAGACCATGACCTTGAGGAAAATAAAGTAGCAGCAGCTCCAAAACCTTATTTCATTCAATAGCTTTAACTCCTCAGAACGCCAAACACGGAACAACATTATGGCTTGTATGCTGACACCAAGGAAATAGCTGCTGAGTAGATGAATGAAGTATGCATTGCTGGGTTTTTTTCCTTTATTCAACTATTTATGTGACCTCAGACTGCACCTCAGTTACGTGATGGGAGCTTAGCTATTGTTCCCCAATCTACTCAGCACCAGTCCTCTGCCCTGGGCTCCCTGCCCTTCTGATAGATAGCCATGGCCAGTGGGAACCCTGAAATCTCAGAGGAAGAGAGACGGAGACAGAGAGCAGACTGCTGCTTCCCGAGCTCCCTCCCGGGATGTTGGCTCCACCTCTCTGTGTCCTGCACCCAAAGGTCACTGCTATTCTTAAGATGTTCTCTCTGTGTGATTCTGTTCTCCTTCCCCATCCTTGCCCTACAGCTGAGACGAGCTTAGATGTCACTAACACAGGACACTGCAGTCACTACCCACTGTGCTTTTCTTGCACACTGACCCCAGCTTCGTAATTAAGTCCTCAACAGATCAACCTAACGTCAGTATGCTAGTCATTTCCTTGGAATCATGATTCATGGTGGAAGACAGTACCTAAAACAAAACCTTCTGATGTACCATTCAACCATTAAAAATTCAAACTGATTTTTACTCCCCTTTCAGTGAAATGACTCGCTAAAGCCAAGTCTTCTGCGTGTGAGTGGGTCCTGTGCGAATCTGATGCCCTGGGAATTCTATTAAACTTGCTGAGCATAGCACAACTTGCTGGGCTACAGCTGCTGTACCTCAGGAAGGCCACTAGCCACTTGATGAGTTGTGTAAATGCCATCTTGGGCCCTCAGGGTGTGGGCCAGAGCTCCTGGGATATGCAGTGTTTCCGAACAGACCTATGTCACTGAGCTCCTACTTCAAAGACACCTACTTCGGGGGCCACAGGGGATCAATGGCCTCTAGCTGCTGCACCTTGGTTTCTCCTGACCTTTACGCTAAGCCACGCCACTGAGCTGCTGCCAGACAAGAATGGACACTGTAGGCCCTAGAGCTAGGCCAGTGCTGCCCAGGGCAGGACTCCTTCAGGGGACACATTTGGCTCAGGTCATCCGACTCTGAGCCTCCTACCTGCATCTTCCTTCCGTCCCTCCATTTTCAGGGGTCACCCTACCACATGGTCTGAAGGCTCTCCCTCCCCAATCTTGCTCTCCATTTTCAAGGGTATTACCTGCAAGGGTATTTCCTCAATAAATCTCAACAGTCTCACTCTGCACTGGCTTCTCTGAGAAGCCAGACTTACATAGGCAGTACCAGAAGGAGTGCAAGGAAAGAGAATAAGACGATATTAGACAAGGATCCACCTGCTGCCCAGCCCCATCGAGAAAGGTACATGAAGCCAGAGGCTCCCTGTTCTGAGTGACAGTGCAAGTGCTGATGATCCCTTAGGCCCAGCCTGTGATGTGTCCTGTGTGAAGGGGGACACCTGTCCCCTTGCTGGGGAGTGAAGCACATGGAGAGCGCAATGCCCGCAGGACAGGGGAGGTAACTGAGTGCTACTGGTAGGTTCTGACACCCCGTAGAGGGATGAGTAGACCCTGAAGGCAAAGACAAAGAAGGGTCTGGGATTTTTAGGATCCTAAAAAGGAAAGGTCCTTATCTCAGTGGGAGAGCTGACCTGGGGTTGATACCAGAGTCAAGAGCTCCAGAGACATCTAAATGCTCAGTGGGGACAGGTCTATTACACAAAGGTCAGGGCTACAGTCCTAGGGTCTGTTACGCCTGGGATCTTGGTTCAGCCTGGACACTCCTGGGCCGATGTCCTCTAGGTACGGGGCCCTGCAGACCTTCTGAGGCTCGGAGCTCACAGGGGTGGCCCACCCCTCCTTGGAGAGAGGACCAGGACACAGGGGGCATCATTTGCCCTCCTATCTGCATCACATCTCTTTTTGTCTGCAAAAAGAAAAGGAAGGAGGCAAACATCAGGAACAGAGTCTCTGTGTAGTCAGTAGGGACCTGTAGACAAGGCTGGTTCTGATGTTCTGTGAGCCTAGAAGCTCACTTCATCCCACAGAGGAGCCCTCTGGCCCCGGAGCTCATTAACTGGGTGCCGTTGGCACTGGCACTGGAGAACATCCTGTCAGCATCAGCAGGAACTTCTTCACAATAGAGCTGTTACAGGTTGTTCCTGAGACAAGTTTCATTGACCAAATCCTGCAGGAGGGCAATTGTAGCTGAACTCCCACTGAGGCGCTGATTGGCTGGGCCTGGGCTTGAAGAGTTTTCAGCAGTGAGGAGCAGGAGGCTGCCTAGGGAACAACATGATGGGTCACAAGCAGGGCTCTCAGATGTGACTGGGGACACTCAGGGGAATTCCTCAGAAGCGGGGACAGCTTGCTGTGAAGAGACCATTGCTGCAAAAATCAGCAAATAGATAGTAGATGGATGACGGGAAGTCAAATGATGATGGATTAGATATGAGTGAAAGGGGGTGATTGGCAGGTGTATTAGATAAAGACAGATGTCAGGTTCAACACTGTCCATGGTTTTGGTTACCTACTGCCAACCACTGTCCAAAAACATGAAATGGAAAATTCCCAACAGCCTAAACACTTCAAATGTTTTACATAACTTTTAGTATAGTATATAATCATAATTTTTCTATTTTATTATTATTCATTGTTACTAAATTCTTACTGTGCCTAGTTTATAAATGAAACTTTATCATAGTTATGAATAGGAAAAATCATAGCACAGGGTTCATCACCATTCACAGTTTCTAGCACCCACAGAACATCTTTTTTTTTGAGATAGGGTCTCACTTTGTAGTTTGGGCTGGCTCTGAGCTCACTATGTAGCCCAGGCAAGCTTCGAACTCAGCAATCCTCCTGTCTCTGCCTCCCAAGTACTGGGATTACAGGAGTGAGCCACCACACCTGGCCACAGAACATCTTGGAACATATCTCCCTGCAGATGAGGGAGAGAAGAGATGGAGCAACACTAGATGACAGTGAAGATAGATGGGCAGATACATAGATAAATCAATGATACTTAGCCTGGTGAAACTGGTAGCACATAAGCCAAGATGTTAGGGTCTTTTAGAATGATGCAGTTTCACAAGCAACAGTCTCAGCAAAGATCGCCATTAATTTCTTTTCTGATTGTTTTATTGCCAGATCATTTTTTAAAAGCATAAAAAAGAAATATCATGAAGTTTGCCATGTAATAATTGCTCTTACTAAAAGTATCTAATGGCATCCCATCAGGAAATCCAAGCTGTGCAGGTGACCGGAAACCCACACCAGGCTTTATCTAGAGTTCTGACTTTAGCACTGATACAATGCAGAAGCTCCTCTATTTAAAGAAACCAGAAAATCGGTACTGTATATTTGAATCTATTTGGAACATAATAAAAGCAAATCATTTTCCTGCCTTTTCCTATCTCATAGACAACACGTTTGTTGAAACTGAATCTATTTCACTAATTCTTCAAAATAATTATGGAACTTCACCATGGTAAATTTGTGAGAAGAAAGACTTGGGCCCCTGAAGAAGATGATTTGGGAGAAGGATTTGAGGGTTCTATAAAGTGACTCATCAGGCACTCTGGAACAGCCTGAGGGCAGCTGGGTCCCAATACGGGGATGACAATAAGTGGGCAGCATTCAGATTGCAACTCTCCTAGGAGAACTTGCCTTCCCCTGTGACAGTTAACTCTTTACTCAGGGACAGCTACAGAGTCATGACAATTAATTTACATACAGTAATGTATTTTAAATAATAAAACATACTTTTTCAGTGAACAGAAAGCTACCTAAACTTGAGAGGTCATTTGTTTCTTTCTACCCTCTCTCCATGTCTCTCTTTGCATTCATTCTCATCCCTCTGCTTTCTCATTCCTGTCTCAGCCTTTTTCTTTTGCATTCCTACTGGAAAGGACACGGGACTGCAGATTAAGTGTCTGCCACAATGTTTGTAAAACCCTCTTCCCCAAGGTGACACTAATGGTCTGTGGAACTTCTCTGGCCCTAATTACTCGGCAGTAGAAATCTCTTCAGGCTGCTTCTCCCTGCAATCACTTCACTCGGTAATTATCACAGGCCAGAGAGCTGGAGCTCTACACCGAGGCCCAGGTGGTACTAGGTTGGACCAAGACACCTACTGTCAACTCAAGTATGTGCCCAAAAGAGAACATTTGTTGGTAAGAAAAAGAGCTGGAAGGATAGACAGACCCACCACATTTTAAAAGACAAAGTCAGTGAGAGTAGAAAAAGAGGATTTGGATCACAAAACAAATACTGCTTTTCCTTTAGACAAATGATCCATAGCTTCATATCTAGTGTTGTGAGAAGGTGCTCATCATCTTGTCTCTAGAATTCTGTCATAAAGGAAGAAGGCATTAAAGGAAAACATGGAGTAAGAGGCAAGAAGACCTGGTCCTATCTAGTTATGCCACCAAAGAACTAAACTTTTCACAAATAGAAGCAATATTACCAGTTAACAAAGGACTCTATCATTCTGAAAATGTGCTGCAGAAGGTTCTAGAAGGAAAGAATACCAGCCCTTGTTGTGGTTGCATCAGACACTGCACTACTTCCAATGGCAATATTGCAAAACCCAATTATAGGCCCTCAATTTTCATCTTACGTTTCTCTGAGATATGATTATTATTGTCAAAATGGCCTCTGTCCTGTCTTTCATAGTTTCCCAAAGCCTGGAAAAGCAACTCCATTCCCAAAGCTTTTTGTTCACCCATTTTTGGAAGTTCACAGTGTATCAGTAAAGGACACTCACTGCTGTGTCCCTAGCACCTGAAACAGTGCCAGTGCCCAGCTTTTGGTACAGATTATTAAATGTTGATTAAATGGAATAGCAGGAGACACGTTAGAGGTCGTTTGTTTTTCCAGCCGCCATCTTCTCACTATATGTTCTGATGCTCATTTTGTCAACAAATTCATTAATTCAACAAATATTCATGGAAAGTCTCCTTCATGCCTTCTGGGCCTCTGGGGCCACATAGTGAGCCAGGCAGGCAACCAGGCTGATTAAAGACACTGTGAGGGAGCTGTGGCCTCCACCCCTGAGCTGCTTATAATAGGGTGAGGGAACAGAACAGATCGGAAGCAATTAGAAAACAATTAAGTGTTAAATTATATGCTTCTGCCTAGCCCAAGGGATTCTCAAAGGGAGGAGCAGCTAATGTAGTCATTGCTGTTTTCATGGAAGAGGTAATCTTTGGCTGGAGGGATGCTCTGGATTTGGAAAAGCAGAGAAGAGTGGTTAGAGTAGAATGATCCCACCGGGACAGAGCTGCACAGAGCCACTCAAGGAAAACCGAAGCCTTAAAATGCCAGTTATGCTTTGAACCAGAATTGCTCCCAAGTAAAAACCTTGAAATACTCCAGTGACCTAGAAGAGCTTGAATTGGACTTGGAGATAATATTTAATTGCTGCCAAAGGTTAATTTTCCTTTTCTAACATGCGATTATTTCCTGTGAGGTGCTGTCTTGGTGGAGAAGCTGGCCCAGAGGGACTGCAGGCGAGCCTCCTGGGGCTCCTTCCTCCTGGCCCACCTCCCGAGGGTCAGCCCAGAGAGCAAGAGGAGCCCAGGAACTTGTGCATGCGTTCAGACTCCCTCTAAACTGAGTGTTCACTCACTCAGTTTGGGAGCTATTCTCTTAGATATATTCAGACATTTCTTTATGAGATTAAAATAAAAAGTGTAGGGAAAGCAGAAACAAGGAAATAAGTATGACTTAGGTCTATACATTTCCAGAACAGGCAACTTTGAGAATTTATAAAAGAAGAAATTATTCTTTCACATTCTTCTTCATTGACCTTATAAATGAGTCAAAATAGTAGAGATTTGCCCAAATGAATTAAAATTTGCCTTTGCAGTATTGTCACAGCCTGATGGGTAAAAATGACAGGAGAGTCTTTCTTCTTATTTAAAATATCAGAAAGACAAGGCTGTTAGTAAACAGGATCTAAACTAGATAAATGTACTATCCTCCCTTCTTTAGCTGGGTCATTTATATGTCCAATTCTAAAAAAAAAATGTCCATTTGTATGTACTATGTTATCCTCATAAAATCAGGAAGAGAACATTTCTTTGAGCACATACACTGCTCAGAGAATGCTGTTAAATCTGTCAGCTCTAAGAAGGTTGCAGAGGATGATTTTGGACTTGTATGCGACAAGTTTCATTTCTCAGTTCCCTCTTGTTTTTAATAGGCAACACATTAATATTTCAAGACCTTTCCCTTTTCTTAGACGTGCCTAAAGAACCCTTGGTTCCGTTTTCTTCAACATGGCTCATTTTTACTCTGTGCTAGGCATTGGTTTGCCTTTGCTGGTGTTCATTTCCTCTCACTGCCAATGGAAGTTATGTGCCCAGAATGAAAGCTTAAAATAAACTTGCAAATTTTTTCTTCACTAATATACATACACAGACACACATACATGACATGTGCAAGTGGACAAGTGCACTGCACATATACATACCGATGAATGTATACACATAGCTGCACACATATATTCATACACATGCATACAGGTGAATACATACTAACACATGCATGCATACATGTACATCTGTATGTGCATATAGCACACATACACACACACATGCACACACATACTGCTCCTCTTCTTTTCACTGTGATCTTGATTCCTGTTTAATCTAGGATACCAGGGTTCAGTTTATTTGTAAAATGTCTAAAACCTGACTGAGGGTCTCATGACATGATCACAGTGTGGGGAAATTAACAGTTTTCCCCATTTTCCAAGCAATATTGTCATCAGATGTGTTCCTGGCTCAAGGGATAGACTTAGTATCCACAGGTCTGGTTGAGGACCTAGATTATTATTCGTTCAGGATTAGTCCTAAAGCACCCAGAGCAAGTCTCAGTGTATTCAGTGGTCTCTGCTTAAAGCAAGTCATCATTCAGTGGCAGCTAACTCTCTCTTGATATCTGTACCCAAACTGTTTTAACAAACGGCCAGCCAAGAGTTATCAGGGTTCTAGTGACACTGAACAGAGGTCGCATTGTACATGCGCATATTAGCAAGTTCGACCACCAGAACTCCCCATTGTTATTACCGTGACGTCGGCACTCAGTTCAGTGACAACTGGTGTTACAGGTAAAGCGTGCACACCAGGGCTCATTATGTCTACAGTCATGTCACATTAGTCATAATCTTACAGGAAAAGAAACACAGAACTGATCATTAAACTGTCGGGCTTTTCACTTCCGACCCTGTCTTTCTTTTGTACGTGCCTTAGAAGATTCAAGGCATTCTTCCCTGTCAAAATCCTTTATGGCATCAAATACTCTTTTCTTCCCCCTACAGTAGCCTATTTTAGGTTTTTCTGATGAGTTGGCAGAAACATCAAAGGCCCTTTCCATAGGCAACTCAATGGATTCACTCACTCACCAGTATACAGTGCACATGTGTGTCGTGCCAGGCACCATGCATGTGACTGAAGGCTCTTGGTGACAAAAACACCCTCCTTTGGTTATGTGACCAGGTTAGGACTACCAGGGGCACTCAGGGGCTAGATTAATGGCTGAGCATTGGTACAGAATGAACTGCTTCCTGAGAGCGAGTGGCTGGACAGCTGGCCAGGCAGAGGGTCAGGAAAGGTATAGCTGAAACAGGTATGTTCCTGGGCTCTCTGGAGAGGGTTGAATGAGAAGAAGGAAGCCACTGGAGTAGCAAGTCCAAGAGCAGGAGGGTGAGGACCCAGCCCTTTGGTGTGCTGTGTGCAAAGGGGTGGCCAGAGTACAAGAAACTGGGAGAGGAATAGAAAGCAGCCTGACCTGACAGAGGCTGGGAATACCTCCAAGAACCCAGTCGGTATCCAGAAGAGGCCAAGATCCACTAAAAAGTTTTAGGAAGGCACAATGCAATCCGATTTACACATGGAGAAGCTGTTTCAGTGACGATGTAGATCCCAGATCACAGAGGAGTAGATGCAGAGGAGGATGGGGAAATGAGACAGGAAGCTGGGGAGTCAGGAGGGAGTGTGGGAGATCAGGGTAGCGGAGAGTGGGCATCTATGAACAAAGAAAATATCCCAGAAGACAGAGCCTGGAAGTGAGCGATTTCTGGAAATGAGGAGAGGTGTGTTAGTAATAATAGCTACAGTTCTGAATTGTCTAAGTTGATGACCTGACTGTGGAGCTTGCGGGTTGAGTGGCTGTGAGATGTCCAAGTGGGGGTGTGGAGCAGCCTTTGGGGGTGTGTGTAGGGAAGACCTGGGCTGGAGACACACTGATGGCATGGGCATAGATGAACAAACTTGGGGTTTCTGGAAAATTACTCTGAAATGTGGATACGAATTATGGGGCTTCAGATTAAGCCCCTAAATGTCATAATGTCCAAATTCAGTTGTTGTTCTATGCAACCCAGCTGAGACATAATAACTGAATTAAAGGGTCATTGTTCTATGGAGGGAAAATTTAAAAATAAGGCTTAGGGCACGCCACCAGTCACTACACTGAATTCCCACTTTCTAAACTTTTCTTATCACAAGGTTGAAGTAGAGTATGATTCCATGTGCCCAACAACACATATTTTTCTGGATCATTTGAAGAGATCAGACTGATGCTATGAGCTGAGAAGCAGGCCCAATTTCTGATGTGATTAAGATGAAACAGGGCCTAGAAGTTTTATTTTCATGACTCTTGTCCAAAATTAAAGACTTTTGCTGCATTCTCTCTCTCCTTATATCTTATTAATTTTAGTAACACCTATCAGGCAAGTCCAGAGTATATTTGATCTTAGGGGAAATATTTTGATTTTTATTTATCAGGCCACTGAGGAGAGGTTCAATGTAATTATCAGTCCATTCACTTATCAGCTCCTTTGTTCTTGTTGACAAATGCAAATTCAGGTTCTTGAACACTATTGAAAAACATCTCTTCCTTTCTCTCACTCTTTCCAGAGATAAGCTCAAAGTATAAATCACTGTAATTTTAGGTTGACTTTAATTGGTAGACTAGCATTTGAAGACTGGTCCAGAATGGCATACCTCAAGCCAAGCAAAGAAAAGACCATTGGAAGACAGAGGTTGCTCCCAGATGTAGAAAGTAAAACACCATGCACAGAAAGTGGCAGAGCCTAAGATATTTACCATTGTGTCACAGACTTGAGTTCTAGAAGTTGTTCCCCCAGAGACTGTACTTTTAAAGAACCTACCTCCAATGTAGTTACCTAATCATGTGTGTTATCTGTAGTCCTCCAGAAATGCTTTCAGTTTCTTCAATGTCCCATGCTCCCTCTTTTGACTTCAAGTCCTTGGCACAGTTCCCTATCTAAGACCTTCTTTTCCTCTGTCTTTTCACTTGCTGCATCTAAATCTTACTCTTCAGGTGTCAGATTAGCTCCCGCTTCATTCAGGAAACCACTTATGACCTCTCTTCCTCCTCAAAGTCTCTCCCTCTTTCCTCCCCAGAACCCTTCTCTCCCCCTATACTAATGCCTGGACTCTATTGTAAATACTTACTCCCTCTCTGTGCAGAAGTTCTAGGTCCACTCATAAATGACCGTATGATCAACATCTTCACTGTCACATGGCTTTGGCCTAATGCCATTTGCTCAGTAATGAAAGAAAGAAGCAAATAGCCCAGGGACTCTGCCAGGCTCACATCCCCATCCTCTGACTCTGCATGGGAGAAGTAAATCCAGCTGGACCAACAGAAACAGTGCCAGAAAGCAGAGTTATGCTAGAAACATAAGAGGGAGAACACTGCATCTTGTCCAAGAGTCCTCTGGAGCTAAGCATGGAACCGAGCTGTTCAGACTGTTTCCTGTTGTGTGCAGACACTTCAGCTTTTTTGAGTCTGTTTCTCCATCTGCCTCAGTCTGTTTTGTGTTGCTACAGTAAGAGTACTGAGACTAGGTACTTTTTAAAGAAAAGAGTTTATTTTGGCTCATAGGTTTGAAGGTGGAAAAGTTCAAGAGTCTGGTGATGCCATCTGCTCTGCTTCATGATGGTGAAACAGAAGGGAGGCAAGCAGGTGCAGAGAGAAACCAAGAAAGCTGAACCCATATTAGGATGATTCACTCTCTGGATGACTAATCTAGTCCTAAGAGAGCAAGAATTTGGTGCCTGGAGAAAAGCATCCACCCATTCCTGTGGTCGGGTCCCTCGTGACCTCAAATGTCTCTTACAGGCCTATGCAGTCAGCACTGTTACACTGGAGACCAACAGTCCACATAAGTTTGGTGCTGCCAAAACACACTCAAATGTTAGCAATGTCTGTAAAGTTGGGGTAACTATATATCCTATGGCCAGGAAACAATGAGACACGTTTTAAGAAAAAGTCTTAAAGGAGACCTAATGAACTCTCCAAGCAAGGGCCTTCAGTATAGGACATCTGTTGTCTGCCAGTCCGATGCAAATAGTGCAAGCCTGAGAGGGAAATTTGGCAGCATCTAGCAAGATCAAACACACATTTGCCCTTCGAAGCAGCGACTCCACTTCTAGGAATTCATTCCAAAGATAAGCTGCCAAAAATTCAATAAGGAATATGAAAAAACAAATGTGTGTGACTATTTTAAACAGTCTAAATTTTTTTAAAAAGCAATCCCTAAAATCAAAACAAAGTTGAAACAAATTTAACTCTGTAATGTCTAATTTGCATAGCACAGAGATAAAACTGTACCAGGTAACTTATTTGCTTGTCTCTTTGTTTTGTCTGTCTGTCTGTTTGGTTTTGAGACAATGGCTCACTGTGCAGTTCAGGTTGGCCTTTAATTCACTGTGTGGTCCAGTCTGGCTTCAAGCTCATGGCTATCTTCCTACCTCAGCCTTCCCAGTGCTGGGACTACAGGTGTGTACCACCACATCTGGCTATACTAGGTAACTTTAAGACACAATTATATGACTATCTCTCTCTTGAGGGATCTACCTGGGGAGGCAACTACACTATTTTCAGTAAACCTGTTGATGATGATGATGCCAGTTTGCCTGTTTGTTATAGGGTAGAGCAATTTCCACATAAAAGAATGAAATAACTGTTGTAAAACTAACATGTTTAAGTAAAAACTCCATAGTTGTAAGTTGTACAAATAGATGTACAAATAGAAGTTGTATAAATAGAAGTTGTACAAATGTACAAATAGAAACTCATGATATTTTATTTTAAACAAATAAAATACATTTTAATTCCTACTCTGACCACAGAAAAGATAGAACTAAAGTCCTTAGTGGCCACCAAGCACATTTTCTTACTAAAATGAATCTGAGTTCCTTGGACAAGTGGCTGGTATCAAGTCTGGGGAACAATCTCCATAAGATTAGCCTGGAGTGCATGTGGCGGTTCTTCCCTGTAATCTTAGCACCCAAAAGGCTGAGATAGAAGAATCTCAATTTCAAGACCAGCATGAGATACACAGCAAGTTCAAGTTCAACCTAGACTATATAGTGAAGGCTCGTCTAAAAAAGGAAAGGAAAACAAGAACAAAAAGATTAGCCTGGACTCCCTTGTCACATCAAGAAACAATGAAATAACAGTTACGTGAGATGTCAATTGAAGAAGCTGAAAAGGACAATTTGAACACCAAAAAGGGAGACTATGTGCAATAGACTGAAACACATCTAGCATTCTTTTATATTAATAAAAAGACATTTTAAGTTTGTTAAAAAAAAAAGCTTATGAGTCAAATTTGGAGGGATTAAAGAATTAATCTGATAATTTTGAAAAATTAGTAAATTAAGAGGAAGAAGTACTTTTCCTTTCTATCCTATCTTTAGATAACTGAAAAGTTTGTGAGAAAAAACTTTTATGAAAGAGTACCAGTTAATAATACAGAATAACAGACTCTCACTATTCTATAAACTCTAGGAAATGAATACATCTATACCAGCAATGAGAAATTGGAATTTGAAATTAAATATAGAATACCACTTATATTAGCATCAAAATGAAATACTTAAATATAAATCTAAAAATGATACCAAATCTATGTGAGGAAAATGCTAAAACTTATGAAAGGAATCAGAGAGCATCTAACTAAAGGAGAAATATTCCATGTTCATCAATAAGATGACAATAATGAAAGCATGGCAAAGCTGGCAGGGTAAGTAGGTATGTCTTTTTAATTACAAGATCCTGGAACACATGCACAGAACAGAACAGTTCTGAAAGCCCCACATGTGGATTCTCAAGAGAACTTGAGCAGATTGTGTCCATATGAAGAAGTTCTTGAAGGCTCCCTCAGGATGTGGGTGGCATGAAAGGACACTGAAGCCATGAAGAGCTGGCTATCATGGCTTTCTTCGTGTTAGCTCACCCTGAGTCCTCCTGAGTGTATTTTTATTTTTATTTTTTCTCTTTTACTCAGTCCAAGCTCTCTCTGCAGAGCCAGTTTCTCCTATTCTTTACTATAATTTTTCAAATAAACTTTGTCACTGGTTTTTTTTCCTCATTTTGTTCAACTCTTTGTTCAAGATGAGAGAAACCTGAAATCCAACTCCAGAAGGAGACCGAAGTACCACAAAACTTGATAACATTTATTTGGTGAGCCACTTTTAGAAGGAGCTACTTGGTAGCAATACCATTAAGATGTTAGTTCTTTCTAAGTTCACCTGTAAATCCCAACTAAAATTCCAGCAGGTTCCTTTGTACAGATAAGAAATCTGATTTTAAAATTTTTATGGAAAGGCAAATGGTCCACAAAGAGCTGACAAAGTAGTCAAGACTATAGTCAGAAGGTGGACACTACTTGACTCAATACTCACTATAATGATACTATAATAAAGATAGGGTGTTATTGATGAGAGAACAAACAGATTCATGGAACTGAAGAGAAACAGATCCATAAAAATATAGTCAATTGATCTCTGACATAATGCAAAACTACTAAGTTCCTAAAAATACAAAGTCTTTCTGGAAAATAGTTGAATAGTTTGTAAAAAGGTAAATTCTCACAGACAATCCAACAATTTTGCTCTTTACTCTAATGAGGTGAAAACTCATGTCCATGCAAAAATCTGCATATCAATATTTACAGTAGTTGTGCTTGTAGTTAGCAAAAACTCGAACCAATTAAGATAGACTTCACTAAGCAAAGAAGAACCATAGAGACAATAGAAAGTTTGGTAGTTGCCAGGGGTTTGGGGTTCACAAATGATGAATGGGTGGAGCCCTGGCAATTCTCAGGGCAGTGAAGAAATTGTGTATAAATGATACTGTAATGATGGGTACACAACACTGTGAATTTATCAAAACCCATAGAACTGTACAAAACAGAGTGATTCCTAATATAAACTATGAATTGTAGTTCAAAAGAATGTATCATTATTGGTTCATCAGTTTTCTGTTTGTTTGTTTGTTTGTTTTGATTTTTTGAGATAGGGTCTCATTTTGTGGTTCAAGCTGACCCTGAGCTCACTATGTGCTCACTATGTAGCCCAGGCAAGGCTCAAACTCACAGCAGTCCTCCTGCCTCTGCCTCCTGAGTGCTGAGATGGCAGGCATGAGCTACCACGCCCAGCATTATTGTGGTGTGTGCTACTGATTGCTGGTGGGTGTGAATCACCACACCTGGCACTGTGGTATGTGGTTACAGGGATCAATCTTGAGTTTGCAAGGCAGGTGTCAGAATCACTGAGCTAAATCCCTGGCCTGGTTCATCAGTTTTAACAAACACACTATATTAGTGCAGATTAGTTACATAAGGAATTCCTGTAAGGCCATTATTTATATAATATTTGGTTTTGTTTCTGTCAATCTAAAACTACTCCAATAACATTAAGCTTAATTTAAAAAAAAGCAGTGGATCTAGGCTGTAGTCATGATGACAGCAAGCATCATTGCAAAAGAGAAGCAACAATACATCATGGGCCTCTTGAGGGGAGAATGGGAGAACACAGTACCACCTGGGAAGTAATCTCACTGGATAAATAAATACATACATAAGTACATACATACATATGAACCAGAATCTCATCCAGTGTTCAGCTCTAATTTCCATCTGACAACAAATATAATTGTATTGTGGAAAATACTGAGGATAAAGCAACAAGTTCACCAGCAGTACAAAGATGCAATCAGCAAAAGCCAGAAGACAGGAAACCCTACAGAAGAAACCAGGCATTTTCTTCAACAAGTATTGTGCACAGGAAAAGAAGAGAAAAGAGATAGAAAGACAATCAGTAGATTAAAGAAAACAGAAAATGTATTAGGTAAATTGCAATTGGGTATTACTTATATTCTGATTCAAACAAACAAGTGAAGAAAAGTCCAAACTATATAACAATAAACATTTGTGAGACTATGAGAAAACTAAATACTAATTAGATACTTGATTATATTAAGGAATGGTATTTTAGATATAATAATATTGTGGTTTATATTTAAAATTAGAGTCCCATTTATTTGTTTGTTTGTTTGTTTATTAAGACAGGGTCTCGCTTTATAGTTCAGGATGGTCTGAGCTCACTATGTAGCCCAGGCAAGCCCCAAACTCAACAATCCTCCTCCTTCTGCCTTACAAGTGCTGGGATTACAGGCAGGAGCCACCATGTCCAGCATTGTTGGTATGCATACTGATTGCTGATGGTGAGTTACCACCTTCATTATTGTTGTATGTGGTTACTGGGATCAAACCAGGGACTTTACACTTGCTAGGCAGGTGCTGGAACCACTGAGCTAAATCTCTATCTCTAGAGTTCTTTTTTAGTAGTATATAGTAAATTCTCATATGGATAACATAATTTGTTGATTACGGTTTGCATCAGAGAATCCAGAGGAGGGAATTATGAAAAGACTGGCAATGAGTTGGTTTTCATTGAAATTCTACAGTGAAGAGTTTCTTTCACTAATTCAAAGTGAAAAAATTAGTCTGTAGGACAAATCTAGCTCTCACCAGTTTTTGCATTGTTTGTGAGCTAGGAAAGATTTTACATTTTTAATGCCAGACAAATGACAAATCAAAAGAATATTACATGATATGTTATAAAAATTACATAAAACTCAAATGTCAGTGGGCATAAAGTTTTATTAGAACACATTCCTGTTTGTTCATTTAAGTTGATCTGCATATAGGTTTGTGCTACTATGGCAAAGTTGAATAATCTAGGCAGAGATCCCACAACCTGAAGAATTTTCAATACTATCTAGCCCTCTGTAGAGAAAGCTTTTGAATGCCTATATAATTCTCTCCTAGTACAAATTCACTGGACTTCTGCTAGTCCCAATAAATACACCCTGAAAATACTGTGAAGTCAGAAATGAATTTAGTTCACCCAGCCTGCCATATACTCTAGCTCAAAAAGCACACTAGAGAGCGTTGGTGGGTTTTTCTTGTTCATCAGAGTTGCCTGGGAGCTGCCATCTCTGCAGCTGCTCCACATCATAAGGGAGGACGAAGTGCTTGATGCTTACTCAGGAAATATCTAACTTCAAAATTCCTAGTACAGTTTCCATTGAACACATCACTTTTGAACCATCCTAGAGATAAAAATCAAGTCAAAAAATCTTAAATCCACCAATCAAAGAAAGCTTGGAGTGAAGCATTTCAAGCCCTAAGTGCAAACAACCTCCAGCTGACATTAATTTATAACATAAAACTATCTTCAAAAGAGAAATATGACACTTCTATGACCAAAAAAAAAAAAACCACCTGGAGAAATTCATGGTTACCAAACCAGCACTCCAGAATGTTCTGAAGGACATTCTAGAAAGAGAAAATGAAAACTACAACTCTAAGAACCCCAACAAAATAAATCCACCAGGCAAGGCAAGTAATTAAACAGAGGGAAAAAAACAAGGGAACCAACAATAGATAAATACTATGACAAGGATAAGGCAAAACACATTATCACTATCATGTAAATGGTCTCAATTCACCAATCAAAAGAGACTAGCAGACTAGACCAAGAAGTAAGATCCAACAATATGCTGCACACAAGAAACACACTTAATTAAAAACAGAATTCATTGCCTGAAAATCAAAGGTTGAAAAACAGTACTCCTTGCAATAGGAACCAGAAAAAAAGCAGGAGCAGACAAAGTGAATTTTAAGCCAAGAATGATGTCCAAAGCTGGTCTGAGGAAGGAAATTATAAAGATTAGAGTAGAAATTAATGCAATAGTAACTAAGAAAAAAATACAAAGAGTCAATGAATCAAGGAGTTTGTCTTTGAAAGATAAAGCAAAATTAATAAACCTTACCAAGCTTATGAAAAAAGGAGAGAAAAGACTGAAACTCATCCAATTAGAAAGCAAAAGGGTGAAATCACAATAGGTCCTACAGAAATCCAGAAGATCATTAATACCTACTTTGAAAACCTATATTCTAATAAAAGGGAGAACAGGTGAAATAGAGGGATTCCTAGATACATGTGAATTACCAAATCAAAAAGATATAAAAATTCTAAATTAACCAAATACTAGTCAATTAAATTGAAGATATAATTTGTTTTGTTTTGTGTTTTGTTTTCTTTGAGACAGGGTCTCACTTTGTAGTTCAGGCTGGCCCTGAGCTCACTATGTACCCCAGGCAATCCTTGAACTCAGCAATCCTGTCTCTGCCTCCCAAGTGCTAGGATAACAGGCATGAGCCACCATGCCCGGCACTGTGGTATGTGGTATTGATTGCTGGTGGACGTGAGTCACCACGCCCAGCATTGTTGTATGTGGTTACCGGGATCCAACTCAGGATTTTGCGCTTGCAAGGCAGGTACAGGAACCACTGAGCTAACTCTCTGGCCCTGAAGATATAATTTAAAATCTACCAACAAGGAAAAGCCCAAGTCCTAAGGGATTCAGTGCTGAACTCTTCCAAGAAATTGGAAGGAAACCAATACTCCCAACTTCACTCCTGGAAGTAAGCATTACCCTGATGCCAAAATCAGAGAGGGATCCAACTAAAACAGAAAATTACAGTCCAATCTCCCTAAAGAACATAGACTTAAAAATACTCAATAAAATGCTGGCAAATAGAATACAGCAAATCATCAAAAAGATTATACACCATCATAGAGTACGATACACCCTAGGAATGTGTGGACATTTCAATATATGCAAATCAATAAATATAATAAACCACATTGACAGAGCCAAGGACAAAAACCATATGATCATCTCAATAGTGGCAGAAAAAGCATTTGACAAAGCCCAACACCCATTCATGATTTAAAAAAAACCCTACAGAAAATTGAAATAGATGGTCCTTATCTCAATCTGTTAAAGACCATCTATGACAAATAGTCAACATCATACTAAATGGGAAAAAATAGAAGGCTTTCACTTTAAAATCAGGAACAACATAAAGATTTCTACTATCATCACTCCTCTTCTTACAAGTTTATTGGTACATTTTAAGTATACATTGTGATCACATTCATCATTGAGAATTTGCATCCATACATATCTTGGTTCTTGTTGTTTCTATCTCCCTTTTTTCCCTTCCACCTCTCCACCCAACCTTTTTTACAAAAACTTTGTCTCCATTTTTCCTTCTTTTCTCATATTTTTTCTCTCACTGTTTTCCTTTATCTCACCCCTCTCCCTACTTTCCCTCCCACTTTGAACCTTCAATATAGCCAGAGCAATCAGACAAGAAAAAGAAGGATAGGGGCCAGGGATTTACTTCAGTGGTTCCAGAATCTGCCTCACAAGCACAAGGACCCAAATTTGATTCTGGGTACCACACACCACAATGCCAGATGAGGTGGGTCAGCCTGTAATGTCAGCACTCAGGAGGCAGAGGCAGGAGGATTACTGTGAGTTCAAGGCTAGCCTGGACTACATAATGTGCTCAGGGCCAGCCTGAACTGCAAAGCAAGACCCTGTCTCAAAAAAAAAAAAGGAATAAAAACAGGAAAGGAAGACATTAAATTATCATTATTTGCAGATGAGGTGATACTCTGAATAGAAGATCACAAAGCCTCCATCAAAAGAGTTTTAGATTTAATAACCAAACTCAATAGCATAACTGAATACAAAGACAACACAAGAAAAAAGGAAAGAAAGAAAGAAAGAAAGAGAGAGAGAGAGAGAAAGAAAGAAAGAAAGAAAGAAAGAAAGAAAGAAAGAAAGAAAGAAAGAAAGAAAGAAAGAAAGAAAGAAAGAGAGATAAAGAAAGAGAAAAGAAAGAAAGAAAGAAAGAAAGAAAGAAAGAAAGAAAGAAAGAAAGAAAGAAAGAAAGAAAGAAAGAAAGAAAGAAAGATGGTGGTGCAAAACAAAACAAAACAAAATCCCAGACCTGAGGATCAGCGAAACGGATTAGAAGATAAATTCCAAACTCACTCAGCCAACTGACCTTTGACAAAGGGGTCAAACACCTTCGTGGAAGAAAGATAACCTCTTTAATAAATGATGCTAAGAAAACTATCATTCCACTAGGAGGAAATTGAAAGTAGACCCAAATCATTTACCACACACTAAATTAAAATGGAAATGGATCAGAAATCTAAATATTAAATCAGAAACACTAAATCTGCTGGAAGATAGAATAGGTAAAACTCTTGAAGAGACTGTTGTAGGTAAACACTTTATGAACAAAACCCTGGTCACACCAGAAATATCACTAAGAATCAACCACTGGAATTTCATCTTATCAAAAAGCTTTCACACAACAAAAGAAATTATCAACAGAGTAAAGAGACAACCCACAGAGTGAGAAAAACATTTTTTCCCACTGTTTCTGAAAGGATTAAAATCTAGAATATATTTTTTAAAACTCTAAAAAATCAAACCCCTCCAAATTTAAAGACCAAATTTGAAAGTGGACACCTGAAATGAATAGGTACTTCTCAGATGAAGAAGTGGAAATGGCAAATAAATATATGAAAAAAAAATGTTCAACATCACCAGTCATTCAAGAGATGCAAATTAAAAAAAAAAAACACTGGGATTCCATCTCCCTCCAGAAAGAATGGCTATTATCAAGAAATCAACCAATAACAAATGCTGATGGGGCTTCAAGGAAAGAGAAAGTCTTCTCCACTATTAGTTGGAGTGTAGACTGGTGCAACCATTGGAAATCGGTAATGGAGACTCCTAAAAAAACTAAAGCTAGAGGTTCCTTTTGATCCAGCTGTTCCTTTTCTTGGCATCTTCCCAAAATTAAAAGCATCATACCACAGTGATATATCTGCACTCATGTTTAGAGCAGCACAGTTTGTATTAAATGTTTGAATAATTTAGGACTAAATCTTAAAAACAGCCCAAATGCCCATCAACTGATAAATGGATAAAGAAGGTGTAGTTTTTCTTTTTTACAGTAAGGTATAACTCTGGCATAAACAATAAACTTGAGACATTTCTACCTAAATGGATGCACCTTGAGACCATACTCTTAAATGAAATAAATTGGACATGCATATTTAAATACCACACTTTTCTCTGGAGTGAGAAAATGAAAGTGTAATGAGAACAAAAATATATAGTAGATTTTGGAATACAGGAAGAAAATGTTAAAATGGGAAGGAGAGCAAGGAAGAAGGGAAGGGGGAAAGGAAAGAAGGCAGAAAAAAAGAGAAGAGAAGGAAAAATGGACACAGCTTTTATAAATGAAGAGAAGAAGGGTTGGAAAGCAAAGAGGAGAACAGGGGTTTAAAAAAGAAGAAGCAAGATATACCCTGTACAGGTACTAATTCCTTACAATGAATGTGTATCTAAAATGTACCCATCAAATTTAAAAAGTCATAGGCTGAATCATTTAAAGTCACTTTTATGCCTTAGGTGGGACACCACATCTTAAAGAGAAGAGGTTTATTTGACTCACAGTTCCAGACCTTGATTGGCTGGTGTGAAGGACTCATGGGCAGGGGGGCCAGAAAGCAGACGCCAAGGGGAGGAGCCAGCTGGGGAGGGATGCATATTCCAGGTCACGTCCCAATTTCCTGCTCTAACAGGGCCCACCTCTTAGAAGCACAGAAACCGTGAACGCACAGGTGACTAATCCATTGATGCAGGCACCCTCCATGACCCCATCACCTTCCAAACATGTGAGGTTTCTGCATCCCAGATCTATCTGTAGCAGGGAGTGCCTGACGGTATTTGACATTTTCCGTAACAAAGAGTTACTTTAAATCCCTATGTTGCTATTTCTCCGAAGCACCAAATATCAACTAACCTTTAAGTGCGATGAGCAGCCCACTGACAGTGACGTTTTCCTGTGCATAAGAGAGAAACGCTGCTTTTCATTGTACTTTGTCTCAAAGCATTTCCCGCTTTAGCTGTTCAGTCCGTCCGCACCCTATGCCTCATCCAGTCTCCCGATCTCCCCCTGCTTTTGAGCTCAGAAGGTGTCTACTACATTGCAAAATAATATTTTTCACTAAATTAATCTTGACCTTAAGTCCAAGGTTGAAATTGCAACATTAGCACATATATGGCTTGGCAGCCCTGGCAGGATTCTCATATTAAATTCTCCACCTCAAGCCATTTTTTGATGATCTGCACCCAAGCTCATATTCAAGCAAATGAAACCGTATATTAAAGCTACAAACATTGTACGTGACCCGTGACAGCTGTACCCCGAGATTGAAGGGACTTTTGTGAAAGCCTGCCAACTCAGACCTACGACTTGCGACTCGGAATTCTTCCTTTGCAGGTGCTCCCAAAGTCGGGGTCGGCCGCTGTGGATTTCTGCTGAAGTCAGGCGCACTATGCAAATGATGGACTAAGAAACAGTGCCCGCGAGCACGCCCTGGCAGCTGCAGTGTGGCAGCCAGCTCTGCAAATCCTCGTGCTGTCATTTCTCCTGACAGGCCCGGTCCCTCAGGATGGGTCTCTGGGAAGTTAATTAGGTGCAGAAGAAAGACGACGACATGCCTTCAGAAAGGAGCCACGGGAAACTGTCCTGGGCACCAGCTCGCGGCTCGCACTGCGCAGCTACAGTGTGGTGAGCGCTCCTAAGGGGGGGCCCGGCCCGCCTGTCGCACCTCAGGGCGGCTCCCTCACACCATGAAGTCCCCTCTGTCACTCCTGCAGGGATTGTTACCCACTGTCTGGGGATTCCTCATTGCTTCTCGATGAAAGTTGCTTCCCACCGCTGCTGGCTCCAGCCTGGTCCTGGGAGGACGCTGCTGGGCACGAATTTGCCCCCAGATCCCAGAAGCCCGGGTGGGAAGGTCCCTGGCAGCCACGCGCTGACTCTCCACCTGGGATGGGTGGAGAGCGCAGCCACCACGGCAAGGCCCAGCCCCCCTGCAGCCTCCCTCTGCCCTCAGGGCCAGGAGGCAGTGTTCTGTGTCTCGGGCCAGAAACTGGTCCGCTCGGCTGTCAAGATGGCACCCCCTCTGGGCAAGGATGGAAAGAGCTGTCTCAGACCTTCCAGAGTGACTGGAAGTGGGCCTTGGAAAGGGAAAGACAAGGAGAAAGTGAAAGAACGAGACGGGAACATGTTCTCGCCGTAACCTGGGCCGTGCAGGATGTGGCCTCTGCCTTTCTCTCGGCTTCAGCTTGCACCCGTTTCTCTTCCTCCTCCATCTCTCTCCAGGGTCTTTATTCAGCCACTCAGCCACGAAGCCTCCAGGCCTGGGCCTTTGGCCTGCCTGGTACACTGTCACTCCCCTTCCTCCTTCCACCCTGCCACTGCCAAAGCTCCCCCTTTTCTCCCCTGGGCCCTGGAAGAGCCCCACTGTCCCCGAAGCCCTTTGTCTAGTCCTTCATATTTCCTGATCCAACTTATAATTGCTTAGTTTATTGCTTTATCCATTCACTCTTGTCTTTATGTCCTACACTATATTATCATTTTCTTCAGCACACGCACCTAGTATAACTTATTTTCCACAGTATCTCAAGCATCTAGCACATACTAAGGGCTCACTAAATACTTACTGAATGAATAAGTGATTCAGGGTTGTTGTGTTAAAATTTTCTTATTTTCAGTCGTAGACCCCTGTAAGGATTAGGTAAGTGATACTCTCAAGGATTCATTCTTCAAAATACGCAAAAGAAGTGTCATTTCTCCTCATCATTTTGTTCTGTCTTGGATCATTCTGACAGCTATGCACAACTCTTATCATAGGGCAGGCAGAAGAAGCCACTGGCATCTTGTTAGCTGGTCCCCCACGAGGCCTGATCTGCCCCACTGGCTAAACTATGACCTGGGCTCATTTACTACTGCAATAATCCATGAGCTCTCTATCCACGAAGCAAGCAGTTGCAATGGTCAAGATAGACCAACAGCTGGAACAAGTGAACCCCCAAGTTGCAGAGGCATAAATTAATTCTGTAAGTGTATTTCTTACTCCGGCCTCAACCAGTATGAAGGTTCCAGATCGCGAGTTGTCTTCCAAGAGGTGACTCAAGGGCCCACCCACCCTGAGACACTTCATCTGAAACGCCCATGATGTCAGTCCGTCACAAAATTAAAAACACGACTCATGCATTCTCTCCAACGAATGGGCTAGTTCAGGAGGTTCAGTAGATGACAGTCCCTTCTCGTAGCAAGAGAAACATGTGGAGTCAAGGAGCCTCCTGGTCCTGTGCATAAACTGCTCTGAGCCCATCACCGCCACTTCCAAGCCTTCAGCCGGGAGAGCCGGCTCCGCCTCCCAGCCTGCCACGCCCCCGCCACGCCCCTTCACACCGCCCCCCTGTGGCAAACCGCCCTCCGCATACATCCCTCTCCCACCGAATTCTTTAGGAACCAGTTCTCCACTGGTGCAACAAAAGCACCTTGTGCTGCTACTCTGTTTGTGTTTTTGGTTTGGGGTTTTTATTTTGTTTTGTTTTTGCCATCTAAAGGGTTTTTTTTTTCCATTGTATTCTATTCACCTGAAAGTATTATTGTAATCTTTTATCATGGACATTTCCAAGCATACTCAAAACAAAAGGATGTACCGCCTGACTTCAGTACTGACAGAGCAGTCGCCAGTCTTGTCTGAGCTACACCTTCTGCCTATTTTCCCATCTTTCCCCCACTGTTTCGCAGCAGTCTTTGGCAGATGGAGTGCTTTCCTCCCTTACTGACCTCCAATAGCCTCATGTACAGCACAGCCCCTCCCATCAGCACCTGGGCCCTGTGCTGAGAACATCTCCTTACTCTGTTCCTGACAAGCCCACCCTTCGGGTCCTTGAACTCACTGAACATTTCAGAGCCTCTGCAAGTGCTGTGCCGCTTCCCCGAGCTCTTCGTGCTCTGCTTTCTGTGCCCAGCTCTACCTCGGCATTCACAGCCCACTGCTGATGTCTCGCTTGGAAGGTTCTCCAGGGTGAGCGCATCTCATGTAGGCCCCAACAGAGCCAACCACGCTCCTCCTTTACAGTGCAAAACTGTCTCACTCAAAAAAAATCTGAAATCACACTCCAGAAAAGCAAGTTCCTGGTCTGTGTTATGTGATGTTCAATCCCCATGACTGGAAGGTGCCTGATATACGATAAGCACAACATTTATTGATTATTGTTTATTATTCATTAAAAACAAACAAAATAAATAAAGTCTGAGCTTTAGGGAAGCTTTCAAAAGTGAATTTCCCTGGTGTGTTTGTAATAGCTTTTGTTAGAAAAATACATTTATATAATTTATTTTTTAAGAAAAGCAAAACTTGGAGTAGAAAGGCAAATGCTTCTGTGAATGACTGTACTGACCCGAGTTTTGGTTCTGCAAAATGGGAAAAAGTCGGGGAGTCCTGACTGTTCTAGTCCCCAGCCTCCAGCGAATGCATGAATGGTGGGACTCAGGGGTCACCGAGGTCATTATGATGAGGCCAAGGGAGGGAGCTCAGGGGCAGAACTTCCACTGTGTGGTGTATGGCTCTAGGTGGTACGTGTGGGCAAGCCCGGTGCTCTGAAAGGCTGAAACAGTAAAAATGCAGGTTTGAGCCTAGTTTGGGCAACTTAGTAGCTTATCAAGTCCCTATCTCAAAGAAGAAGGAGGAGGAGAAGAAGAAAAGGAGGAAGGAAGGAAGGAAGGAAGGAAGGAAGGAAGGAAGGAAGGAAGGAAGGAAGGAAGGGAGGGAGGGAGGAAAAACCTTGATAGAAAACCAATTCTACAAAGATGAAATGAGAAGTAAATCTTAAAACTCAAGCTCTTCTGCACATCCAGGGATCCCGTTAGAAGCAACTCAAATTGTAAACGCGACTACACCAGGCTTCTAGTCACCGCATGCCATGCCTTTTGGACACAGCCCACTCGTGCCTCGCTCCGCCATCCGCACGGTGACCCCCCTCCCTCCCTGTCTTTAGAGCAGATTCTCTCCTCCTCCTCCCGGGGGGAATATTATTGTAGGACTGATGCTGGACGTTTCTGAACATGAGCGCATATCGCCTCACACGAAGAAGGCGCGCCGGAAAAGTTTTCTCCTGACTCACCCCGCCTCGGTTCCAAGGCTCACCCGCCCCAAGTCCTCTGCGCAACCGCTGCCCGCGCGCGGCCCTGGCGGGCCGAGGGACCCCGCGCTCCCCCCCCGCCCCCCGCTGCGCGCTCCGCCAGGGCCCCTGCTTCCCCTTCCGCCGCCCGCAGACCCGGCTCTCGGGACCCCTCGAGCTCTCCAGACGGCTCGGCGGGGTGACAGGGAGCCCCCGGCGCTCTCCCACGCCGCCGCCGCCGCCGCCAGGGAAACAAGGGCGTGATTGATGCCGGCGCAGGAGGAATGTGCGGCGGGCGGCCGGCTGCCAGCGGGGAGCCCCTTGAAAGGAGAACACCAGGCGCGAGCGCGGCAGAGCTTCGGCCGGCCGAAGGCAGAAAGGTCTGTCTCAAGGCCTGGTTTGCTGGCCGCCTTGGACAGGTCTCGGGGCTGCGGCAGAAATTTCTTTGAAGGAGCCGTTTGGAGTGGCGTGGGGCCAAAACGTCACGTTACGTTACACTGGGCATCTTTCTGCCGCCCGCAGAAGCCCTTGACCGGGTCAGCTCTCGGCATCCTCGCAAGCTAGGACGGTGATGTCTTACATCCAGGGGAGAAAAGTGCGTCGCAGGGAAGCGTGAGACCTGCTTGAGATGACACAGCCAGGAAGAAAGGGGAGCGGGGCCCAGGGCGCTCAGACCCCACGACCAGACCCCACGTCCAAATCCCCGTCCGGGCACAGAGCCAGCCCCAGCGGAGACAGAGAACGCAGGCCTTTGTGTTCCGGGCTGGGCCACTGGTGAGCGGCCAAGACTCTCAGCGCATCGATGTCTTTGGCTATCAAGTGAGGAGAATAATAGGACCGAGAGTACGGAGCTGTACAAGGACTCAAGTCATTAACACATGTGTGTGTTCTGTGTCCTCTGCTGTTTCTCATCTGTAACAAATCTTGTTTCGCTGGCTCCCGTATCCCTGTGTGACAGAGGACATCTAAGCCTGATAAGCCCACAATGAGGATTTCTGATATCCACATTCAGAGGCCGCCTCCTGCAAAGGGACAGGAGGGGACTGCTACCCTTTCTAGACACCGTGGTCCCCACCCAGCTTTTGCTGGAGAGGGGACTGGGCCACTCTGCCCCCTGACTCCCCACTGTGCGGAGCCATGAGGGCTCCGGCCCTGCAGCCCATCTTCAAGGCTGTGCAGCACACTTGGGGGGCTGGCTTCTGGGCGTCCCTGCCGAAACCTGTGAGTTCAAAGAGGCTGCAGTCACATCAGGAGCAGAAATGAGGATGCACTATCCCGTCCGCCTAAAGCTCTGTCACTGTCCCTATACCCTCCTCTCCTCCGTTCCTCCCTCTAGCCCTCTTCACCTCTCTCAAGTCAGAGGTTCTGAGTCTGCCATAAGGCCGGGAGGAGGGGCCATGGTGCTGAACTCTGGGACAGGGTATGTGGAAACCCTTAGAAGAACCCCAAGATCATCGTGCTCCAAAAAGAGGTTCACAGTCCTAACAAGTCAAGGATGCTCTTTGGCTTTCAGATCTATTAGGCTCGGTTCTCCAAGAGAGGCCCTGGGCTGGCACCGGAGCACAGACAGTCTGAGTAACTGCTGTAGAAGGACAGGGCAGAAGCCAGCAGTGTAGCAAGAGCCTTGGGACCATAGACCACAGAGTATGGAAGCCTGTACTGGGCAGGCACCACAGACCCTCGGGCACCCAGCCTCTCGGCTGAGCGCACCGCCTTGCTGGAAAACTGAGGAGCCAAGAGCTGGAGGCCAGCAGCCAGGGGCTGCTACAGCTCGGCCTTGTGGCTCTGCCCGAAGAGCATCTCTGAGCCCCCACTGTAACTCAGGCACACCTACTACTCGGTCTTCCTGCTGTCAGCCCTGCCCCGGCAGATCCAAAGCCTACTAGAAGCCCGTGCAAGCCACGCTGGGACTCCCCCAGCCCCAGCCAAGAAAACGTGTCCCATACCCCAGCTGCCAGATGCCAAACTTGCCCCAGGGAAGAGCTTCAGGGTAGTGCTAGGCAAGAGATGTGGGATGAGCGATTCATACATGGGTTGTTGTTGAGAATGTGGAAAGTATTTCCCATGAAAGTTCTATTATAAATGGGGACAGAAGTTCCTGACCTTCTTGCAAACTCCTAGTAAACGTAACGATGTTATAGCAGTAGGAAGATTCAGCCTGAGGCATTGGGGGTGGAGGCAGGTCCAGGACTCCTTAGAGTGTCGCAGGGAATCCTGCAGTGTAATTCTGGACGGAAACAGGCAGGATGAAACACACCCATGTCAAAGGGGGAGCCTGGCTTGAAGGACCATCCCAGGCCTTCCCTGCCTTAGTAGAGACACTGAGGCAGGCAAGATCACCAGGACAATGGGTCTGCATCAAGAAGGCCCTTGCAGCTAAGGTCCTTTGGCAAGAAGGGTAAACTGCCGCTTAACTGGCCGTCTGCAGAACACTCAATGCATCAGTGCAGGCTCCAGTCTCTGTCACTCCAGCAGTTCGTAGGAGACACATGTGGACGTTCCTTGAGCCGCCACTAGATGGCGCGTCCGCCCTGCCTACTCAGGAGCACCGCGAGGGCGCACTATGGGGTGAGCTGGACTCTGGCTGTCCTTAGTGCGAAGGAGCCTCCAGAAAGCCCTCGTGATCAGGGTTCTGTCAAAGAGGAGGCTCATGTATCCTCTAACATGAAGAGGCTTCAGCACAGCCTTAACACATTAATGCGAGCAGAGCGAAAAAAACATTTAAATGACAGAATATAAGTGGCTACCATTTACAAACACCATCCCCCCATTTCTGGATATCAGAATAGGTCTCAGATTTTCAAGGGTTGGATGGTTAAAGTTGGTCCCAGCCCTTAGCAGCTGAGGGTTGAGATCTTAAATTAGAGTAGCCAGGGCTGGGTGTGGCCCAGGGATCAAACCCTGGCATCTTTTCTGGGTTTCCTCCACAGTGCCACAGAAAAAGAAAAGCAGTATAATGTTACTTGACCATCCAGGCATATTCTGAAAGGTCCAGACTAAAATAAACCAGAACTGAGTGAGAGTGGGCCCAGGTATAGGGCGTTTAGGAGCAGAGGAACCAAGAAGAAAGAAAATTGAAGCCCAAGGCAGCATCCACAACTATAAACTCTGAACCACTGGAGACCACATCAGATACAGGCTGCGATTAGGCCGTGGCTTAGTGCATTACACAGGCAGTGGGGAGCAGCCTGAGGGAAAGATGCTCCTCTTTCCAGGGCTCCAAAAATAGAGGCCTCCTAAGCAATTGATTTCCTTTTACGTTAAACGCCCATTCATTTCCTTTTATCTGTTAACTCCTAGAGCCAAACTGGTGCCCACTTGAAGGAAGCATATAAACCCACACAGAGCGCCTTTTACTTTGTTACCTGGCCTGGGACGGTACCAAGAGAGAGCCTCCCACTTTTCTTTTTGTCTTTCTCCTATTTTTAGTAAATACATAAGTTACACTTTGTGTCTCCTACTTTGTAAATTACCTTAAATCCTCTCTGGAACACAGATAATAAAAACGAGTATTACAAACATTTTCACTGTGGCCTCGTGTAAAGCCAAAGGGTTTATGACTGCTAGTTACCCATAATCCTTTACAGGAAAGGGTACTTTTTCACATTATCTGCCCAGCTTCCCAAGTGGTGACATTTTCTACACTGATTCTGTTTCATCTTTGATTAGACTCCTCCACCCAATGTCTTCTAGACTTTTTGCTTTTGTATATAATATGCAAAGTCTTATTTTGCTGATTTCCTAATTCCCAGACAGTATATTCTGAAGAACTTAGGTGACTAGTGGGAACAGGGAGTTAGGCTGACCAATTCTAATTTTTGGAGGTCAAGCAACCATTGTTCTGGTTTTAAATCTTAAAAGTTCCCTGGGGAACCCATGTGATGAAGTTGAAGACTTGGTCTCTAGATTGTGGCACTACAGATAGGTTTTGGAACTTTTGAAAGGTGGGGTCTAGTCCATTGGTGGTGTGCCCTGGAAAGGGCTATTGAAACCCCACCTCTTCCTCTCTTTTTGCTTCCTGACTGCCATGAAGTAAGCACACCCCTCACGCATACTCTGCCTGTGTGTGACTGGGTCAACCATGGACTGAAACCTCTGAAACCAAGAGCTAAAATAAACCTTTTCTCCTTTAAGTTGGCTTTCTCAAGTATTTTGTCACAGTCACAAAAATCTGACAATCAAAGTCACAATCTGACAATACCAGTCCACTGGTCTGGCCAATGCTTTCGAATACACACCAGTAAACAAAGTCATGCTGGGATGGCTCAAAAACTCATGTACCTCAAAGCTATGTACTTAGGCTACCGATGTTAGGAGTACAGAGATACAATTTGAAGATTTCAGTTCCTGGATCTCAAAAATTCACCTGAAAATTGAGACACAACAGGTTATCCTTGCTATGTGTCAAAGAGTACATGAGTTAATGCAGCCTAACCAAGCTCTGGGAAGAACTGAGAAATTCATTGAGTCCCTTAGTAGCTCAGTGCCTGAGAGAACCCCAACAGAACTCAGCAAGTTTATAAAAGAAAGATTTGCTAAACTGATGCTGTCTGTGGTCTTCTTGGGCAGAAGGGGACAGGGCACCTGACAATGGGCAGTTTTGGAGGGTTGAGAGTCTCCCTTGAGGAAACCCCTGCAAATACTGTGATTTTACAAAGTGAGCCCCTGTCTTCCCTCTTCCACTGGCTCCTTCCCTCCCTCAGCAGTAACTTGCCTTATTCACACCAGCAACAAACCCATCAAGGCCCTGATTCTTTTACCCCTGCCTCCTTCTAAATATGTGGCCTTTAAAAAAAATTTACTGTTATTTCTATGCCCTTCATATTATTGGCCAGGCCCACAAACTCGTAAGAACAAGGAAAAGAATTAGTCTGGCTCAAGGTCAAAAACCATATGATCATCTCAATAGATGCAGAAAAAGTGTTTGATAAAATCCAACACCTATTCATGATCAAAAACCTACAGAACATCAGAATAAATGGACTTTATCTCAAACTAATAAAAAACTACAAGAAACCAACAGCCAGCATCAGTCTAAATGACCAAAAACTGAAATCTTTCACACTAAGATCAGGAACAAAACAAGGATGTCCACCATCACCATTCCTGTTCAATATAGTACTGGAAACATTAGCCACGGCAATTAGACAGGAGAAAGAAATGAAAGAAATAAAGAAAGGAAAGGAAGAAGTTAAACTGTTATTATTTGCTAATGACATGATACTCTACATAGAAGATCCTAAAAACTCAACCAAAAGACTACTAGACTTACTAGACAATTGCCAAATTTAGTAGAGTAGCTGGATACAAGATCAATGCTCAAAAATCAATATCCTTTATATTCACAAAACACAGACTCACTGAGAGAGAAATTGGGAAGTCAAGACCTTTTAAAATAGCATCCAAAAAAAGAAATATCTAGGAATCAATCTAACATAGGAGGTGAAAGACCTCTATTCTGAAAACTACAGCACTTAGAAAAAGGATATTGAAAAGGATATCAGAAAATGTAAAGACAACCTTTGTTCATGGATAGGAAGAACAAAGATCATCAAAATGGCTTTACTCCCGCAACTACTATACAGATTCAATGCAATTGAATTCCCAACACCATGCTTCACAGATCTAGAGAAAATAATCCAAAAATTCATCTGGAATGACAAGAGACCCAGAATACCAAAAGAAATTCTAAGCAACAAGGACATAGCTGGGAGTATTATGACCCCCCAATTTGAAACTATATTACAAAGTCATTGTGTTAAAAAAAACTGCATGGTATTTACAAAATAACAGACCCAAGGACCAGTGGAATAGATTAGAAGACTCAGAAACAACTCCAGATACACTAAGCTACCTTATCTTTGACAAAGGAGCAAAATATCCTCAGTGAAGGAAAAACAGCCTCTTTAACAAATGGTGCTGGAAAAACTTTGGCAGGCATTAGTCTGCCAAAAATTAAAGCTAGACCTATCTCTTTCACCATGTACTAAACTAAAATCAAAATGGATAAGAGACCTAAACATTAAAACAGAAACCTTAAGCCTCCTGCAAAACAAGTTAGGTAAAACTCTTGGAGGCATTGGCTTAAGGAAAGACTTTATGAACACAACCTCTATAACAAAAAAACTAGCAGAAGGAATCAACAAATGGGATCTCATCCTATTAATCTTCTGCACAACGAAAGAAACCACCAGCAGAACTAAAAGACAACCAACAATATGGGAAACATTTTTTATCAGTTGTTTCTCAGACAAAAGGCTACTATCTAGAATATATAAACAGCTTAAATGAATCAGTCTCCCTCCCCAATTTAAAGACCCAATTCAAAAATGGGCATCTGGAATGAACAGACATGTATACTTTCATGTATATTCCTAGCAGCCAAGAAGCATGTGAAGAAATTATCGTCACTGGTCATTCAAGAGATGTGGATGAAAATGACACTGAGATTTCATCTCACTCCACAAAGAATGGCTGCTATTATGAAATTAATCAGAAGTAAATGCTGGCAAGGCTGTGGGAGAAAGGAACACTTCTCCATTGTTGGTGGGAATATAGACTGGTGCAACCATTGTGGAGATCTGTGTGGAGATTCCTCAGAAAACTAGAATTAGAGGTCCTAATATGCTGCTATTCCCCTGCTAGGAATGTACATTAAAGAACTAAAAGAATCACATCATAGTGACATATGTGCACCCATGTTCATAGCAGCTCAGTTGGTGACAGCTAAATCTTGGAAACAAACCAAATGCCCATCAACTGGAGACTGGATAAAGAAGATGTGGAGAGGGCTGGGGATTTAGCTCAAGTGGTACCACGCTGACCTTGGCTGCACAAGGGCCAGAGTTGGATTCCTGGTACTGCAGGGGGGAAAAAAAGACGTGGGTTTTAAAAAATGAAATGGAGTATTACTCTGCCATAAAGAATGATAATTTTGAGTCATTTATACTCAAATGCACATACCTTGAGGACGCACTCGTAAGTGAAATAAATAGGAAAAAGATGTGTAAATATTTTCCTCTAGTATGAGAAATTGAAGATGTAAATGAGTTCTAGAATGTATGATAGATACCGTGAAATAGAAAATATTCAAAGGGAAAAAGGTAGGGGAAAGTAATGAGGGGAAAGAAAAAATATGCTGTTAAAAAAAAGAAAGCATATGTATATAGGGATAGGGGTTGTAGCATGGGTAGGTAAATGGGTAAAAATGAGAATTAACTCATGTCATATACTAATACAAATTCCCAGTGTTGAGTGTGATTGTGCTGTGTATATAGATGTACCAATAAAGAATTCCATTTTTTGGGCTGGAGGGTTAGCTCAGTGGTTCCAGTGCCTGCCTCGCAAGTGCAAGGTCCTGAGTTCGATCCCCGGAAACCACATACAATGCTGGGCGTGGAGACTCATGCCCACCAACAATCAATACCCCATACCACAGTGCCGGGTGTGGTGGCTCACGCCTGTAATCCCAGCACTCGGGAGGCAGAGGCAGGAGGATCGCTGAGTTCGAGGCTTGCCTGGGCTACATAGTGAGCTCAGAGCCAGCCTGAACTACAAAGCAAGACCCTGTCTCAAAAAAAAAAAAAAAAAAAAAAAAGAATTCCATTTTTTAAAAAAGAAAGGATTAATCTGGGAATTCTGGCTGCACTAAAAACTCATTTCTCTAATTCAGGATCTGAGTGGGGCTTGCCAACCACCTATCTTTTTACTTTCAATATGCATTTATAATTGAACATTTTCACCAGGTTTTTTCCAACTCAGCAGGCACATTTCACTTCCTTGGTTCCTGTCTCTCAGGCTTTCCTTTTTATTTCTTCTTGAGGATTTTTGGGCACCTGAGCAAGGCACTACCTGGTTTTATAGAAAAGTGGCAGACAGTGCCTGGCAAGGAGACTCTTGCAGACGGGGAACATCTCCTTGCCACTCAGGCCCCGTTCTTGCCAAAGAATCATCAAGCTTGGGGAAAATGCTTTCCCTATGTTTACAGAGTATACATTCATGAAGTCATTAATTCCCTTCATAAAGAGCCTAATGGAGTTTTCTATTGGTCAGGGAGATAGCTGGGGTTAGAGCCCCGACACATTAGGAAAGCAATGAGGAATCTAAATGGAAGGGGGTGTGGGGGACAGCAATATCCCTGCTCCCTTCTGGCTGTCAGATTTCTCCTGTTTAAAGGGAAATACTTTGAATCACTACCTTATGCCTTTGTTTAGTGCTGTTTTGCCCTTTTCAGACCATTCAGAAATATGTCTACACACTCTGGTTCCTCCTCCACACACGTGCCTCTCCCTGTCAGGGCACAGAGTTCTTTGTCCTAGGGATAGAGGCTACTCCCTGAGGTGGGTGTGGAGGGAGCCAGGTGGCAGTCAGCCCCCCAGGCCAGTCACATAACCTGTGGTGCTCAAGGCTGGCATGAAAGATCCTATTTTTTGAGGGTTCCAGTTAGGGCTTGGAATCCAGGCTTCCGAGGAGACCTTTAGCCCTCTTCAGGCTGCAGAGCAGCAGGAGCCAAGAACCAGGAAAACCGGGCAGGAACTAGGGCAAACCGCTCTGGGCACTTGCCTGTCTGTCCCCTTGCAGGTCAGCCTTCTGGGCCCAGGGGCCGGGGGGCTGCACCACTCTGGCTGAGATGTGGTTCTCTTGGCAAAGCCCAAGGCCAGCCCTCTAGCCATGAGCCCAGACAGGTGCCCACTGACTTTGCTGCAGACGGGTCTTCAGAGCTGCCTTGTGACTTCAAAGGGCTCTAAGAGGTGCTACCGCAGCCGCAGGGGCACCCAGGGAGGCTGTGCAGGCAGGGAAAGAGGCAGTTTGCATAATGCAGCCCCAGGCCCCTGCATCAAAATCCTCAGGAAGGTGCCGGGCATGGTGGCTCACACCTGTAATCCCAGCACTCGGGAGGCAGAGACAGGAGGATTGCTGAGTTTGAGGCTTGCCTGGGCTACGTAGTGAGCTCAGAGCCAGCCTGAACTACAAAGCGAGACCCTGTCTCAAAAAAAAAAAAAAAAAAAAAAAAAAATCCTCAGGAAGCGAATCTTGTTTAAAAGGCTGACTCGCCAGCACTGGCAGCACAGAGATTCTAATTATGTCAGCGATGTGAGTTTTCACACCCAGGAAGAGTCCGAAGGGGTTCTGAACCGCTCTGTCCCCTGAGATCCCAAGATGGTCCTAGAAGACTTTCATCACAGGAGTGGAAGGAGCGGCGCGGGGGAGCCCGGAAGCTGCAGGGATCTCCTCTGGGCGGCTCCTCCGCAGAGTGGTCTGCACTCTGTGTGCGTGAGCAGCTTCTGTCCTCACCTCCACGCTCCTGGGCAGGGTCCGAGAGGGCAGCAGAGTCCCCCACGCAGCCCTGACAGCACAGGCTTAAGCGGCCCTGGAGCAATCTTGGTGCCCCCTGGCTGTCCGCTTAGCATATGAAGTCTGACCCTGTCCTATTCATATCCCTAGCCAGACACCACCTGCACTATCTTCAGTAGAAGAAACTTACAAGGAACCTTGGGATCCCCTTGACTGGGAGGCGTTCCCAGCACTGAATGTCAAATGAAATCAGGATACACTGGCCACTGTGTAAACTTGCAGGACCCATCTCTTCGAAACTCGTGTGTGTGTGTGTGTGTGTGTGTGTGTGTGTGTGTGCACGCGCACGCGCACGTGCGGTATTAAGAATTGAATCCAAGACTTCACATGTGTTAGGCAAGTGCTCTACTGCTGAACCACAGCCCCCAGCCTTATTTCTGTGTAGATGTTTGTACTAAATTGATCAAGTTGACTTTGAATAAAACAAGCCTCATGCCTCAGCCTCCCAAGCACACAAAGACTTATTTTGCTGATTTCCTGATTTCAGGCAATATATTCTGAAGGACTTAGGTAGCTAGTGGGAGCAGGGAGTGAGGCTGACAAATTGAAATTTTAGGAGGTCAGACAACCACTGCTATGGTTTAAATGTTATGGACCTTAAATATTCCCTACAGGCCCATCACTAAAGACTTGGTTCCAGACTGTGGCACTATTGAGAGGTATTGCAATCTTTAACAGGCCTAGGTCATTGGCAATATGTCCTTGAGGGGTTCGTACCCAGCTCCAGGAGCCTTTAGAAAGGCACTTTTTCTCCTGTTAGTGTATCTATTATACCACACTGTGAAAATCAAGGAACCAGGAGCCAAATCTTGGTCTTCCTTCTTCTATCTGTGTGGTCTTGACCATGCTGCTTACCTTCTATGAGCTACATGTGTAAAACAAGGAAGCTGGAGATAACAGTGTTGTTGTAGCATTAGGGAGGAAACAAAAGCTTGTGCCAGGTGCTTAGCTGGTGGGGAAATGTGTCTGCTCCCTCTGTCCCTTCCTCTAGCCTTTCTCGGACACAGGAACACAGTGTACATAAGTAGGAGCCTACATGCTGGGGCAACGGCACCAGGGAACCAACCTCAATGCCTGGCTCTCACAAAAGATCTGGCATGCCTGATATTTGCTCCTGAAGTTGAATAGCGATCATTATTGTTAATTTTTGAAAGCAACAGGTTGCCCCGTCTGTTGGGGATACTTCACATCACGACATATGCTCCACCACGCGAGGAGTAGAAGATGCCAAAGCTGTCTTGCTTTTCGGAATTTCTTCTGAGCCCCGCCGTGCTGGGGTGGCTCTGAGCATGGTAAATATTTAAGCACATGTCTTGTATAACTGTCACAGATCCGGATGCACCGGGAGCCACAGAGCAACAAGCTGACACCTGCTTTAAGTGTCCCAGCTTCGAGAGACAGTGTTGGTGCCAACATTGGGAGTCTGTTGGCTACCAGGGGCGATAGGTAGCAGAATTCTCTGGTCTGTTAATTGTCTTGGAAGCAAATCCTCAAATTGAGAGAAAGAGAAAGCAACTGTAATTAAAGCTTCCCTTGGGCAGAATTTCCCAGAGAAGGCAGTTGGCACGTTGCTTATGTACCCGTTAAGCTGCAGGCACTTTTACATACACTGAAGCTTTTCATCCTTACAACAGCCAGAGAAGGGACTATTATTGTCGCCAAGAAAGGGAAGCTCCGAGAGGTTAAATAATCTGCTTCTAGTCCTTCAGCTATTCTCCGTCAAAACTAAGAGATGAAGCCAGAGTCAGGAAATGTATCTGTGGAAAAAGAGAATCCAGACCAGTCTTTTTAATCCCAAAGCACTGTTGGAAACACTGATGAGAGTCTGAATATCTGTGACACTAGAGAGGAGGCTGGTGTTTACAGGGAATACCTCTGGCTTTTGATAAAATCACAGATACTACGCCACATCCTAGGGTCTCATAGACACCTGCTGAGAAAGTGTCTCTTGTCTCTCTCTCTCTCTCTCTCTCTCTCTCTCTCTCTCTCTCTCTCTCTCTCTCTCTCTCTCTCACACACACACACACACACACACACACACGGAAATGATATGTATTTCCAAAAAGCTGGGCATGGTGGTTCACGCCTAGAATCTTGACTACCTGGAAAGTTAAGGCAAGAGGATCACAAGTTTGAGCCCATCCTGGACAACTTAGCAAGACTCTGTCTCAAATAAAAAATGAAAAGAACTCAGGGTGTTGCTCAGTAGTATAGTGTTTGCACGAGGCTTTGAAACATGTCTGCATAAGGTTTTGAGTTCCATTCCCAGAACTGAGAAGAACAGGGAAAAAGACCCAGGGGGTGGAAAGGCATCAAAGGCAAAAGAAAGCAAAGCGGAATGAAGGTGCTGAGCTCCTCCTGTGAACAGAGTCCAGGGGTCAGTCAGACATCTCCCTCTGTTCTGTGGCAGCCTGAGGATGTGCCAGGCAGCAGGTCTGTCCTTCACCTAGGCTGTCCAGGGGTGATCGGCAGCCACACTTCTGTCTAGGAGTTTCTCCTGGAGGATAAAAGATCCGTCAGAGTCCTGAGGCTCCGGGTCACCCCTCCACCTCACACACCCTGGCACAATCACACCACCAGCTACTCCCCATCTCCTTGGTGCTCCTGTTGTGTGGCTTCCTTGTAGTCTGTTTGGACTGTCCCTGTCTCAGAATATGGGCTCGTCAAAAGTAAATCCTGCTGTGCTCAGTGACGTGCCTCTAGCATGTGTCCAGGTTGCACACGGGAGATGCTCTATGTATGGCAGCTGGGCAGCTGAATGGAGAGTGGCCTGCTAACAGAAACTTCCCTTTTTCCATTCATGTTCTGTGACAGGAAGCATCTGATCATTGTTTTGAGTGAAGGCTGGACACAGCGCTACAGAGCCAATATGACTTCCTTCTATCAAGTAGTAAAAAAGATCATCCTACTCATAGAGATCTAAGGAATAATTAACAACTCAATAGTAATCCATTGCCTACAAGAGAATAGAAAAGTGAGAATAAGAGGACTGTTTTAGCTCTCTGTCACTGCAGTGAAATGCCCAGGATAAAGGAAGAGAAGGTTTATTTTGTTCCAGGTTTAAGAAGTCTCAGACCATGACCGCTTAACCCTGCTACTTTAGACCTTGTTGGAACAGTCACTCATGATGACAGTGTGTGACAGAGGAGACCTGTTTACCTCCTAAGGGGTTGTGGAAGCAAAGAGAGACCAGAAGAGTTGACCTGACCTCAATGACCCAACCCTGACTAGGCCCGTCTCCTAAAGGTGTCCCAGTCTCCCACTAGTGCCACAGATGTGGGCCAACACTGTACCACACAAGCCTTGAGGACAGGCCCCTTAGGGAGGCCAGCCTTGAACATGCTGCCAGCAAAGACCAGTGATCGGGCAAAGGACAGGCAATGGAGCAGCACTTACAGGCTGGCTTCACAGGAGAGGGGTTGGAGAGGAGAGGGTTTTAAAAGATGTATTGTGGGCCGGAGGGTTAGCTCAGTGGTTCCGGCGCCTGCCTCGCAAGCGCAAGGTCCTGAGTTCGATCCTCAGTAACCACATAGAATGCTGGGCATGGAGACATGCCCACCAACAATCAACACCGCATACCACAATGCTGGACGTGGTGGCTCACGCCTGTAATCCCAGCACTCGGGAGGCAGAGACAGGAGGATTGCTGAGTTCGCGGCGGCTTGCCTGGGCACCATAGTGAGGTCAGGGCCAGCCTGAACTACAAAGTGAGACCCTGTTTCAAAAAGAAAAAAAAAAAAGATGTATTGTGGAAATTCCACCAAAGATATATTGGAGTTGGAGAGAGAAGGGACCTAGTGGGACCTTAGCAGTTGAGCAGGATGTAGTGAGTAGAACCATTGGTTGGACCTTCCTGGTATGAAGGCTGGTGTGCCTGGGAAAGAGGACAGTGCAGAGCTCTCTCTGGACATCAGTAAGGTGAAAGTGAACAGGCAGGTGCAGAAGCTCCCCAAGTGCCTCAGAAGCTACTTCTAGGCAAGGCACGGTGTCACAGGCTTGTAATCTCAGCACTTTGGGAGAGTGAAGCAGGAAGAACAAAGTTTAAGTCCTGCTTAAGTGACATAGTAAGACTCTGTCTCAAAATAAAAAATAAACAAAAAGGTGTAGGGGTGTAGATCAGTGTGGCAAGCCTGTGTTCAATCCCTAGCACTGCAAAGAAAAGCCACTTCCAGGTCAAAGTTCATTCTGAGGGTGCTGTGGTTTGAATGTTGGCCCCAAAGACCACAGTTTGGAAACTTACTCTTCAGTGCAATGGGAGATGATCCTAAGAAGTGATTATTGGGTCATGAATGGACTAATGATATCACCATAGCTTGGTTATGGTGAGAGTGGTCCTGTTGTAAAGGCAAGGTGATCCTTCTCTTCCTCTCTTGCCCTTCTGTCTTCCAATAGGAGATGATACCAAGGCCAACTCTACATGCTGAGAGCTGCTGGAGTGAATGAATGTTTAGTTGCCAACATGCAGAAAAAAGTGTGCAGCATGACAAGATAAATGCTAGGAAATGCTTGTACTATAAGCAAATATAATATCACGGAACACAGTATGAACTTGGACAAGGAGAGGAGCACATTAGTTCACATAACCAAAATGATTCCAAGACAAATACAGACAGAACCTTTCATCTGCTCTTACATTTCTTCTCTCTGCATTGTAGTTTTATGCTCATGGAAATGTGGTGGATTCTTTTGCACAGGAGAGAGGGAAGACAACCATGCTTCTGGTTCTTCAATATCCCTCTGAGGCCCTAGGGTGGAATAGTGAGAGGTGGTGGAAACTTAAGAGGTGGAAGCCCATGAGAGGTCTCAGTGATTGGGTGTACCTTCCAAAGAGGTGTGAGGCCCCAGCCCCTTTCTCTGCCTCTCTTTTGCTCTTGGCCATAAGGGTGAGCATTTTCACTCTGACACTCATTCCTGCCAAGGTGAGTTATCTCACCACAGGCCCAAACCAAAAGGACCAATGGATCACAGACTGAGATCACAAAACCCATGAAGTAAAATAAAGCATTTCTCTTTTAAATTATCATGGATATTAGTTATAATAACAGAAAGCTGACTACTACAACTATCAACAGCCTCTAGATTCTTTTCTTTCCCTGGTAAGAGAATCTCTTCTTCCCCACTAGCTAGATTCCAATCAATCTCAGCCACAGACCATCAGCCATGACTGGCTGAGGTATTCCCTCAAGAGGATTTTGACTAGGGATGTGGAGATATAGAAAAGGATGACAGCTGACAGCCCCCATTTGAACCACTCATCTGGCATAGGGGTTCCAACAAAGAAGGGTAAGGTGGAATTCAAAGATTTATTTTGAATCTGGAAGCCAACTAAACGATGTGTGTATAGCTTCCAGTAAAGTGATACCTTCCAGGGTTCTGTTACTCTAAGAGGTGTCCCTGCCTGGGTTTCTGGGTCCCTGCTTTTACCTGCCTCTAATTCCTTATGGCCAAGAGACCCTTCTTATCCTTTGCAACAACATAATGCAAATTCTAGCCCTTTCACTTCCTCTCTCTTTTGGGTTCTCTGAAGTCACAAATGCCTGCAGTTAAAATTCTAACCTTTTTATCAAGTGAACATTGTGTCAGGCAGATGCAACAATGAGAAATGATGAGAAAAATGCCTAAAGACCTAACATTCTCACCTGTCAAAGGATTTTGGAAACTTATGGTTTGAGAATGTCAGATTCAGACAAAATCAGATTAGTTAGAATGAATTGCTCATCAGCAGTTCATTGAATATAATCATGACATCCATGGTCAAGTGTAAGCGACCAGTCCTCTTGTTGCTTTTTGCTGTCCCCTGTGATTGACCTTTGGCCATGGCAATTTTAGTGGTCAAGAAGAAGGTTTTTCCAAGGATACCATGTTGATTTTGCCTCAGGTTAGTATAGTTTTGTTTGTACATTGTGCCCTCCACTGTCAACACAGAGCCTGCCCTGTTCACTGCAATTGTTTTACATTCACTGATCTCAAACTTAACCCAGGTCTCTGAGTGTCAGAAAACTACCCTGATGTCTTGTCACTGGCCCACATGGCTGGTAGTAGTTCTCTGTGCTATGGCCACTGAGCTAGGCAGAGTTGCCTGGGAGCTAGAGGTAGGCCTCCTCAGCCTTTAGTGACAGTGGCGATGCCTATAGCTAAAACGTATGTTTTCTTTATGAAGCTGTTTAATACAGAGGCCTTAATTTTCGGGTTATCTATCCAGCAGACATCCTGCCACTCTTTGGTTATCAGACAGTTAATTGTTACTGCCTGCACTGGTAACAACCTGAAGGAATGTCACTCAAGGACAGTCCACCCATTTTTTGCCCCATGTACTCCTAAATCTTTAGCTAGTTGACTTTGAAAATCTCATGTGAGTCTGGGAGCTGTGGTGCAACCTGCAACCCTAGCTACTTAAGAGCCTGAGGCAGGAGGACTGAAAGTTCCTTGGGCAACTTAGCAAGACCCTATCTCAAAATTAAAAGGGCTGAAGACGTGGCTCAGGAGTAGAGTGCCTGTCCAGCCTTCACAAGGTCATGGGCTCAATCTTCAGCCCCATTACAAAGAAAAGGAAAAGTCTGACATGTGTGAGTGGAGAACAGGCTGGGAACAGCTGATGCCCCACTCAAGAAGATGGTGTTTCAATGTCATCTTTGTGCACAGAGTCAGTGAGTGCATTGAGAAATTACCCCCTTGCTGAAAGAATATGCAAGAGCTTCCTCTGGCTGTAGGGTTCTGTGGGTATAGGCTGGGCATTTGGCAAACTTTTCTTGGTGTGTTACTGTGAGCAGCAATGTGATCAGAGGAACCTTGACGACCTGAAGGAATTGCATCAAGGGCCCTGCACTAAAACAACAGGGAGGCTGGGAAGCTGGTGATTTATTGGGTGTTTCCAATAAAGATGCAGAGCCCAAGGGCTCCCTGGGGATCTCCACTGCAAACAACAGCACACATTCATCTGGCCACGTTTGCATTCTTAGCTCTTAGCAAATCCAGATTGGGAGAGGGGCATGCCCTCCCAAAATCTTGCCAGCCTGCCTCTTCGATCAAAGCTATGAGCATGGGCAGATGCAGACAGGAGGAGGAGCATGGCTGGGCTGCAGAGAACCATTAACCACTCAGAACGGAATGCCTCCTCAATTGCACACAGAAGTATGCTTTTCTCTTAAACCACGAACCTGGAATGTGCCCTCTGATGATGATTACAGGCCGAATCAACAGTCAAGTGATGGAAACCAGGCCCACACTCTGGGGTCCAGGCTGCAAGCAGCTGTGGCCTAATGAGATCCAGAAGCCCTGCTTGCCCTTCTGACAGGCCCCTGGTGATGGGGGAGGCAGGCATTGCCCTGAGGGCTCCCTGTCCCAAGGTGGAGGTTCAGCACCCCGCTGCCTGACCCTAGGGATCTGAAGAGCTGCACAAGTTGAACTCATCTCTATCTATAGCCTCACTTGGGTGACAGGAGGGAGACTGCTGTACATGGGTCAGAGCACCTAAGTGGACTGAGCTTGTCCTAGGACTTTCCCAGCTCAAACCATGACCCACCTGCATCCAAATCTCTTCCTTTCTCATTACTATGCTATTCACATCTACAAAATGCAGATGAAGTGTGCTCCCTCTCCACTGGAGGAAATGATATCTTTTTGCATACATAATGAAGCTTCATGATCATGCACGCACAATAGCAGATTGGCTGGACAGAAAGTGAGGGCTTACTGATTCCACCCAGAGTCACCTGAGCACTCTATTACCCCACTATAACACAAGCCCATTTTCATTTTTGGAGACTGGCTATTTTAGTTCTCATTTAGGAATTTACCATATTTATTAAGCACTTGAAGAGTGCATAAGAATATGCAAAGCATGCACAGCTACCCTCCACCTGCTGCCAGGCCCACTTTAGTGAGATGAAGCATCAGCGAAATGAAAAATACCAAGGAAATTTCAGCCTAAAGGAATTTGGATTTTAGATGTTAGTGGGTCTTTGTCTCAAATCAGTGGCCCCAAAATGGAGGGCAGCAGGTAAAGTGATGTGTGGAGTCCAGGCGATGGCATTCAGTCCTCTGCAGAAATGAGTGGTAGAAAAATGGCTCAACAAAGAATGTTTTGGTCCCACAGGACAATAGACCCAGACCTGCCTTTGTTAATAACCTGCCCCATTGTAGGGATCTGGGAGGGAAATGTGGCCAGTATTTAATACTCCACCATTTCAGACAGTAGGTGAGGAGGAAGTACCAGGTTCAGTTGTTCTCTGAAGACACAGTTGTGTTTTGCAGTGCCATCTTCTCCAGCCCCACAAGATCCACTGATCCTGGGGCCTGGAGCATTCTCGAGTGGTTGGGCACATGCTCACTGCTGCTTCTGTTAAACATTAGCACACTCAGCACAAGGCCTGCTTCTTGCAGACCTCAACACAACTTGGAGTCAAGGAACTGTGATTCCTCAACAAGTAAAAAATTCTTTCCCATAGCTCTGCACAAAAGATGACCTGCAAGAAGATATAACAAACAACTGTGGAGGAGGAAGGGAGGAAGGGACTGGTTTTACACATTTAAGATTCATCAGACTTTCCAGGGAAGGACTCATAGTATAAAGGCCTAACTTCTACCTGGGAGGAAATTTATTTCAGTCAAACATCTCAGACACTCTGGGATGGACCAACCTTTCCAGATGTAGTTATAAGACTATCGTGGTCTACCTCAGAGGACAACCCAGTCTCATAGGCAGACGCATCAATAGCCCTAATCTTCCTCACAACCAGTACTATGTACTTCTTCCTGTCTTCGGGGTTCACCCACAGGGAATGCATCCCACAACCAACCAGAATGTTCCAGAACTTCCTGAGAATTCCAGAATGCCTGTGTCTTCCTCTCAGGCAACCCCAGTGCACTCTTAGGCTGCAGAAACTCCCTTCTTAAGGTTCTTCCTATACACACTGGACTGGAGTTCAGAGGCAAGTTATGCTTTGGGTCTCTGACTGTCAGCACTCATATACTCTTACTACATAAAAGGTTGTTTGTTATACTTCTCAAATTTTCCATCATGACCCAGGTGGATGGGAGAGGTCTGGAGCTTCAGCTGGGTTCTCCCTTTAAGCCACTGGGAGCAATTTCTAAGACTTCCCTGGCCACCTGCTCTTGCACTGGGGCCACTCAGGCTTCAATGTAACAGCACAACATAACTTTTATCATTTGTATTGCAACGATTACAATGCCTGCCACCAGAAGATAACTGTTGTGGAGCATTTCTTAGGTGAAAGTGCTTAACATCATTCTTTCCAATCCCATGAGGTAGGTATTCCTTTTTCCCTACTTAGAGATGAGGACGTGAAGGCTCCAAAGATATAAGTGTCAAAATCAAGTCCAAGTTGGGCAGGTCTGGGTCCAGAGACAGCCTCCTATCTTTATCCTCCATGTTTGCCTATAGGCCTCGCAGAGCCCTTTCTCTTTGTCCTGGTTTGGGTGGTTTTCTAGAATGGGGTGTTTTCAGTCCTGAAGGTGAACAGTGGGTCAACCCTCCAGGGAACAGAGGCAGACAGACATTAAGGTGGTCTCAGTTTAGAAGGGGATGCCAGCTTCAATGAAGAAGGGAAGGAATTGTCCCTTAAGCATAGGACAAGCCATAGCACCAACACCTGTGCCAGAGAAGACCAGTATAGGGGTCAAAAGGGAGTTTTCTCTGACACAAGGGCGAAGGTAAATGTGAAGTTTTCCAGCTTCCCAAAGCATCCATCTTTAGTCTTCAGGGCAGGACACAATCCAGATGATTTGGATGCTGTAGGTAGGAATTGCTACGTGCTGGAGAAACATCCCTGAATCTCCATCCCCTTTGTTGAATCCAAGAAATCTAAAACTAGTTAAATGTTAAACTAATTCATCGTTTGTACACGCTCCTCTCTGACAATGCGTCAGAGCCCACCGTCCACTGGGACATAATACAGGTCGTTCAGGCGATCCTCCAGCTCTCCGTGGATCCACACATGAGGAGTCAAAGCGCCTGAGAGACTTGCTCTGCCTGCTGCTGGGTCTCACTCACTGTTCACAGACTAGCTAGGATGTGCCCCACGAGCGCATTTCCTGGCGCTGATCCTTTGGAAACTGAATGTATCTCTCCACTGAAGCAGCGCAGCCCAGCCCAGCCCCCACCTAGTGCCCCAGGCACTCTGCAGGGTGGGCTGGAGGGAGGCGCTGGCACCTGGGCAGTTCCCATGGCAGCATCTGAGAAGACGCTGGCAGCAGGGAATACGAACGGAGTTCAGGGGCCCTAAGAAGGGCGCTTTGTGAGTGGACAGTTCCCATGGCAACAGCAGGGCGCCTCCGAGGCAGCCAGAACCCAGTAGTGGAGGCTGAAACTGAGGGTATGGCTGTGACCAGGCGCAGAACACCTTTGCAGAGCATTTCCACCACTAGCATGCCTAAATTACACCACTTGGGTTTCCTGGAAGCAAATGTCTCCTCAGCATCTGTATGCCAAACAATTGTGGCGAATATTTGGCCACTGGGCCTCTCCTGGCAGGAGTCCCAACCCAGAGGGTGAGCTAAACATGAATCTGTGACACATGAATCTGTGCCCATCTCTCCCAGCAGGAAGAAAGCAGGAGAAAGGCTGAGAAGGGTTCAAGATGTTCCCGAATGGGTTTGAAAGGTAACCCATGGAATATTTCCCTAGTTAGAAAACAGAGGCTCGGTAAGTTATCGGAATCCGTGTTCTTACCTCCTCCCTGGGAGTAGAGCCTAATCTTTCTTGCAAGTAAGAGTAGCCTATGACTGGCCACCTGGGTAATGTATTGTGTCCAGGAGATATTAAGAGGGAGCATCTTGTGGGCTGCTTCCTAAGCCTGGTCTCATGTTCTCTGGCTGGCTGGGATTGCGATGGTCCCTGAGAAACCTTGGAAATGACTTACTGAGAGGGCAAAGGTCCTGCCAGCCCAAGTCCCAGATGACCATCCCGGAGAGGACTGCTCCACCTACCTCTTGCCCAGACCTATGACCTAAACAGGAAATAAACTCCCAATGTGATTATACATATTACTGATGTCTTTTTGTTTCCACAATTAACGTTCATAAGCTTCATAAGCTTCCTATGGTCTGGAGACACTTCCATGAAGTTAGTTCCAAATTAGAACATAAACCATTCATGTGATACATTCTCAGGGAGATTATGGGTTTGTTTTGTAATGTGTGTAACCTAAAAGGTGGTCTATAAGTTCTTGTGAAAGGAGGGATGGATGGATGGATGGATGGATGGATGGATGGATGGATGGATGGATGGTGGATGGATGGGTAAATGTGTAGGTGAGTTTATTGGTAGATAGACAGATGGATAGATAAATAGATAATGGCTTCTACTATAGGGTAAAGAAAAGAAAGAATATCTTAAATAGAGCTTGAGATACCAATGAAGTATAAAAAGGGGGCTGTTCCACTGACAATACCCTTGGTTAAATGTTGACAATACCCTTTCTAGCTGTGCAGAAAGGAGTAGATCAGAAATGGGCAGTTCCAGGAAATACTGGAGCCTAATGGCATCTGCTGCTGAGAATACTTCCCAACCACCCAAACTAGGGTTGTGATGTTGAGAAGTGAAAATACAAGATTACCAGTTAAATTTGAATTTTAGATATGCAAAAAGAATTTGACCATGCAATATTTGGGATATTCTTATACCAAAAAAATTATTTTGTATTTCAAATCAAATTAGTTGAGCATATTATTTTGACCTAAGAACCCTAGGTTAGGCTCCTAAGCAGGTGACTTTTTTTTTTTTTTGAGACAGGGTCTCACTTTGTAGTTCAGGCTGGCCCTGAGCTCACTACGTAGCCCAGGCAAGCCTCGAACTCAGCAAGCCTCCTGTCTCTGCCTCCCGAGTGCTGGGATTACAGGCGTGAGCCACCACGCCTGGCAACAGGTGACTTTGTATAGACAAATGGAGAAGAAACTGGCATTGAATGATCAAAAGCCTTTGTTTCAGAGGCTCTTATCCTATTTTCAAGAGTGCCTTCCCTCTTCTGAATGACCAGAAAGTAAGAGACCCATGGTAACTTCATTTGTTCTCTTCATTTTGAAAAGTATTGAAAGTACAATATATATCAGGTTTATAACTGGTGGTCTAAATTAAAGGAGCAAAAGCATACACACAAAAAAATGCCCCTGGCTTCCAGTCCATTGGATCTAAAGAGGAAATTCATTCAATCCAGTGACTGATTATTAAATGCAAAATATAACTTTTCATTCGCAACAGAATGTACTAGATGGGAGAAGCCAACAGAAACATGGTTCATTCTCAGCACAGGAGTCTTGGTTGGCCTTTGGGCGGACATCATGTTTCTCTCCCTTTAGATTCCACATGATTTTAGTTTATTTTCTGGATATCTCTGGGAACCATAGGAGAATATCCTACAAGTTAAGGGAATTTTGTGTCACTCCTTCCTCCCATGATAAGCACTTTACGAGTTTACATTAAGACCTTCACGAGTAAACAAAGACAAGAGGCCCGAGGGGTTAAGCTGACACCTTCCTGGGGTGGGCAGAGAAGTGGCCATTAACCAGCACTGTCCTAGCTAATGTCTGATACTCCATAACCATACTGGCACCAAGGGCTGTATTCAAACATCATGTAGTAAAAGTTGCTTGGCCTTAATCACCATCACTTCTCACATGTAGTGCTTGTCATTATTCCCTGCTGATAACATTTCTGTGCTTTCCTCTCTGTAATCCATGCTCCACCGGCAACCAGAAGGAACTTTGTAAAATACTACTCACCTCCTCTGTAAAGTACCAGCCACTATCCAGTGATTCCACAGCCTCTTAGGAAATGCCCAAACCCTTTTGTTCAGCCTACAGTGAAGATGCTCCACCCCACTGACAGCACTTCCCTTCATTCTTCCCATAACATTCATTCTACTACACACATGGCCTTCTTTCTGCTCCTCGAACACACCGCTTCTCTTCTTCCTCAGGGCCCTGCACTAGCTGACTCCAGGGCTTGGACAGTTCATCCTCTATGTCTTTGATTTGCGGCTGCCTCTGTCATTCAGTTAACAGTTCAAAGTTACCTTTCAGAACAACTATCTTGATCATGTGACCTAAAGGAACCTCCCTCTTACTTACTTCTACACATCTCATAACCATTTTATTTTTATCAAAGTACTCAGCACTTACTACCTGATCATTGTTTTCATTATCATTCACTATCTCTATCCTCAGAATAGATTATAAACTGACCAGTAGCCTCAGTCTCTAGAACAACCTATAGTACATAGGAGGGTGTACATAGGAGGGTGTCAAAAGATAAAAAATGAACAAATGAATTTGACAAAGAAACCTTCAAATTAATTATATCACCAGGCACCCAATGCTAATGAAGACATCATAGACACAGCTGTCAGTAATAATAATAAATATATACCCTGGGCTTGCTACATCCCTAACTACCTAACATGTATCATTCACATGTAATTAGCCCTCTAAATCCTACACTATAAAATCTCATTTGACAAATAAAGGTACGCATAAACTTGCATATAAACTTGAGACATTTCTAGGTAAGTGGATGCAGTCTGAGACCATAATCAAGGCAGAGGACTGAGGTCTGCCGACTGTCCCGCTCCACCCCAGAGACTCGGGTACCCCTGGGCGCCATTCTATTCCCGCCTTGGAGGACTGAGGCCTACCGACCAGCCTTCTCCACCTTGGAGCCTTGCAGAGAGGACTCCGGTACCCCCGGGCACCAACCCCTCAGTGGAGGATTGAGACCTGCCAGCCCCCACCCCACCCCGGAGCTACATTGTAAGGACCCAGGCTCCAGAGGAACCAGAGCCATTTCCTGCATCCCTCCACACCAGAACCGTGCCGAGAGTCCAGGCAAGATTAAAAAAAAAGGGGGAATCTAGCTTCTACTTTGTGATCTACTCCTAGATCCCTCTATTCACCTCTCATCCCCACACCCTCTATCTTCCTGTCAGAAGCAATACCCAGAAGTAAAAGACTCTTAAGCTGCCCTATTTCTTCTCCTGTACTATTATAAGAAGGTGTGCAAAGTCTCCATTGGTCTTACAGCATACAGTCGGCACTGTATTACCCACTGGCATATATGAGGTACTCAAGTCTAGGTGATCTTCACAAATCTGCTAACCCTATTTCACTCTCCTCCTGTCTCCCTTCCTCCCTGATCCCCCAGTGACCTTTTATCCCTAAAGGGTTCTGGAGATACATTTACAATCTACATGCTGTATACACATTGCTAATTAATTCTAAATTTTGGCATATGCACATAGAGGTAACTCATGAGCTCAAAGTCTTCAGAATAGAAATTAACAAAACTTTTCATTTTATTTACTGTGTGCAATGCTGATATTGGCACTGACTATATTATGGTAACAAAGATGATGTGATTGTTCTGCTCAAAATCCTCCCATGATGTGTTAGAACTGAGAACTCTGAAGGGTCATTACAGATTCAAGGAGGACACCTCAGAAAGGTGCTACACCCAAAGGGCCCCAGATAATAGAAAGAAAGAGACAATAATCAAGTGAAATAGATCTGACACATGTGTTTAAATATCATTGCTTCTCTAGTATGAGAAACAGAAAGGGTAAATAAGAACCAAAATATATAATAGTTATTAGGAATAAATGTTCAAATAGAAAGGGGAGGAAGGAAAAGCAGAGGAGGAAAGGAAGAAAGAAAAGCACAGAAAGAGACTAGAAGACGGAAATAGAAACAAAGCTTTTGTAAATAAGAGGAAGATGAGTTGAAGGCAAAAGGAAGAATGGGAAAAAAAGAAGAATCAAAATACATTAGGTGCAGACACAAATTCCCTGTGATAAATGTACTCATTAGGTATGTACCTATAAAATCAATTTATAAAAAACAAAGGCATGAAGAATTGATAGGAAAATAATTTATGCTTGTTCCCATGGAGTAAGCAGTGAAGTGAAAGTTTGCACATAGTCAATCCAGCTCTAAATTGACTATGTACAATTTGTACAGTTTAAATTTTTTTTTAGACAGGGTCTCACTTTGTAGTTCAGGCTGGCCCTGAGCTCACTACGTAGCTCAGGCAAGCCTAGAACTCAGCAATCCTCCTGCCTCTGTCTCCCGAGTGCTGGGATTATAGGCTTGAGCCACCAAGCCCAGCTTTTGTGGTATGTGGTACTGATTGCCGGTGGGCATGAGCCACCTTGCCCGGTATTATTGTATGGGCTACCAGGGATCGAACCAGGGACCTTGCTCTTGCTAGGCAGGCACTGGAACCTCTGAGCTAAATCTCTGGCCCCATACAGCTTAAATTTTAAAATGTCCCATTCTTTCATGTGTTCAGAGGTGAGGTTTGGGAGGATGATTAGATCACGGAGCACTATCTTATCAAGAGATTAATGTGTTGATGAGTTCATAGTTGTTAGGAGATGGAGCCTGGTTGGCGGAAGTAGTTCAGTGGGGTCATGCTTTTGAAGGGTGCAGCTTCCTCTGACTTTTTCTTTCCCTGATCTCTCTGATTTGCTCCCATGGCTTGAGAAGCTTTCCCGTACAATGCCCTCTTGCCATGATGTTTCTGCCTTGGGGCCAGCCAACCATGGCCTGAAACTTCTGAAACTACAAGCCAAAATAAACCGCTTTTCCTTTACATTGTGTATGTCAGCTGTTCTGCCCCAGGAACAGAAAACCTAATTGATTAAGCAACAAAACCAAAACAAAACCTGCACTCCTGATTACAAAACCATACCCAAATCCTGACATTTGATGAAGGGGCCTGGGTCCAATCTGCTTTCTGGAAGAGATTCTCTGTGAGGCTTTTGGTTGTTTATGTTGTTTCTTTTTATGTAGCATTTGTTGTTTATATAGCATTTGCTTTTTATATAGCATTTCTGGTTACCTGTCCAATGTTTGGAAGAAATATAATGAACTGTGATTTAACAAAAATCACAAGAGAGATCAAGACAAAAGATATAGGAGGGAAATTAGTGCTGTGAAGGATAGAGGGAAGACAGGAGTGGGTTATGACAATGCCACTTTACAAGAGGACGGTGAGGGATGGCCTACCTGAGAGGTTCCATATAAGTGCCTGGGAGAAGGGTCCTCTGAGCAGAGGGAGCAGATAGTGAGGCTCAAGGCACTGGGGCATGGAAGGCTGAGGTGTTCTGTGGGTGAGCCAAGAGTGAGCCTGAGACAGTGAAGTGGGGGAGGACAAAGGCAGATATACATATACATCTAATATACATATGTGTATATTATATAACTTTTCTCTAGTGTAAGGTGATTACAGAAGTGTTTCACTCACTGCAGTCTCTCCAAGGATAAGTCATTTTCCACAGGCTAACACAAAGGTAGGGATTACAACTGATAACTTACTCTAAGCAATAAACTGATATGTATATATTAGATGTGTACAGTATACATAATGTACTTTGTCTTTTTCATGTGACCTTTCACTTTTGCTTTCTGCTATGAGTTGATGAAGCATGAAGCCTTCACTATATGCAGCTACCTGATCTGGGCAATCTTGGTAATGTAATATACATACAATATACAGATTTAATATCGTACAAAATACATGAAGGATATGCTAAGCAGGCTGCCAGTGGCTTACTGCAGAATCAGGCCAGAAGAATGAAATGGCTGTCTGGGCACTGGAGTGCAGGAGGAAACTGCCAAAAGTCACAAGCCGGAGGCTCACTACAGAGTCTGATGAGAGCCTGCATCAGAAAGCCAAAGGGTCTGTGTTGAAGACTGAAGAGTCTGTGCTGGAAGCCTAAAGTAACTGAAGACAGATAACCAAAGTCAATGGCAAAGACTAGAGCTCCTCCAAAGAGGCAAAAGGAAAAAATTCCTTCTTTCCCTTTTTATTCCATCCAGGTTACAAGCCTATTGGTTGGTGCCATTCCCATCCAGGGTGACTCTTCCCTCTTCAGTTTGTGGCCTACACATCCCTCATCCACAGACACTTCCAGAACTGTGCTCTATGGACCTGCAAGGAATTTCTTAATCCATTTAAACTGATATCACAATTAACTCTCATACCAGTCTCTCCCCATTTTTTTTAACATTTTTCTAGTGTAAGGTGATCACAGAAGTGTTTCATTCACTGCAGTCTCTCCAAGGATAAGTCATTTTGCACAGGCTAACACAAAGCCAGGGATTACAACTGATAACTTACTCTAAGCAATAAATTGAACTGGATGTTATTTAAGATGCAAAGATGATTAACATGTAGTTCCTGTCCACATGAAGCTGCACACCACAGAAAACACCTTATTCACAAAACTCTTGCAATATCAAGACTTATTGTCTACCATATTTATAGTGCTCTGCTTGTTGCTGAAAATACATAAATATACATAAAATGTAGAGCAAACTCATGGGATTTGCAATCTAGTTGGAGAGATAGGAGTCAAATAAAAAAATATTTAGAGTAGAAATAAAGGCAAATAGTTGCAGAGTGTAAATGTGCCAGGTTTTTGAAAAGAGAGAAACTGTTGCCGGGCGTGGTGGCTCACGCCTGTAATCCCAGCACTTGGGAGGCAGAGACAGGAGGATTGCTGAGTTCGAGGCTTGCCTGGACTACATAGTGAGCTCAGAGCCAGCCTGAACTACAAAGCGAGACCCTGTCTCAAAAAAAAAAAAAAAAAAAAAAAAGAGAGAAACTGTTCATGTTAAAAGTCCCTGAAATGCCTCCGTTGCTGTGGTTCACACATGAATGGGAATAGAAAGGCTCCAGGGAGAGGTTGGGGATTCCGTAAGAGGATACAAATAAATTAGCATAAGACCACGCCGACCTCTGAGGAGAAGGGTCTCCTGAGCACCTGGCAACCAGCTGATGGCAAGAGGAGGCTTTTCTGGCATGCTCATCTTCATGATGAAGCTTCCATCAGGACTAGAGGTGGACGTGAGACTAGGGCCAACACGGAGCTGTTATATCTTGGTGGCCCTTCCCATTCACAAGCCCCCAACTCTTGCTTCCCCAGAAGAAACAGATCAAAGGGGTTTTGCATTTGAAATGTTGAAGCTTCACAAAAATCAATTCTGCACCAATTTCTCCGTCAGTTCTGATATAGTAACATGAAATTCAAACAGGCGAGCATTATAGCAGGCAGTTCACAAGGACTAAATATAACCCTCACTCACGTCACGCTCAGTAAAGCCTGAAGACTCATGAGAATGCTTTTAAAAAATGGTGAATGTGCTCAAAGAACAGCAAGGTATTTACTTATCTAATTATAAAATAGAATTTAAAGTATGTGTATTTAAATGCATTTATGAATACTATGCACATATTGCTATATATGTACACATGTAACTTTTTATAGAAATTATTGACAATTTTAAGATAAATGCAGATGAATATGAAAGGAATAAGTGAAACCATACATTTTTATACTAATTATTGAAATATTAGTCAATTAAAACTCAAGATATGTCAGGCGCAAAGCAGCGAATAAAGCATTTTAAGGAAATTACTATCTCACCTCACATTCTCTTTCAAGTAAGTTTGCTCTAACTCTAATAAAATACTTGGATTACCTATTCTGTCAATGCCATGGGAAAGGGAAGATGACTCTTTTGCTTCAGCACAAATCATACAGGAGGGGATTCACCTTTAAAATAGCAAGAGATCTTAGAGTTAGAAATTACCAAGTCATGAAGGCCTGTGAGAGCATTATCAGGAAAATTCCTTAAAGTCTTTTTTCTTTAAAAAAAAATGAATAAAAGACCTGTGTTTTTATTTTTCACAGTATAGAGTCATCTTGATCTCTTTGGGCCCAGTTCTAAAGTGGAAAATTTGGGAAAATAAATGATAAGTACATGAGATCAATTGGCTTCTCAGGAGTGTGATTTTTCTTACTTGACATGTTTCCCATAAACTAGGGCAATGTCTCTGTGTTTTTAGATTAATAGACTCAGGTCAATAGCTCTGTCTACACAAGAGGAAGCAAAGTGTCCTGCTTAGTCCCCGTTAGGAGGATGACTTATGAGGGGCAGCTGTCAGGCGAGGTGACTGATTCCCAGGGAGCTGCCTTAGAAGCTGGTACTGAAAGCCTTTAAGAATCTTCCATAGAATCTGACCATACCTTTCCCCATCTCCTGGCTGAAGCAATATGAATGACAGGGATTTTCAAGCTTCTTCATTCCTGAAGTTCAGACTCTGATTCTTTACACATCAGATCTTGTGCAATCTGAGGAAATCACTTGCTCTCTTGAAGGCTTACGTTCCTCTGTAGCTGGGCATATGATGATGGCACTTGGCTGCGACAGGCTGGGTAGAGTTTGTCCCTGAAAGGTTCATGTGCTGGAAGCTTAGTCCCTCATGCAACAGTTTTGAGAGGTGGTAAAACCTTTAAGAGGTGGGGCCTTGTGGGAGGTGATTAGGTTGAGAAACATCACTTTCAGAAGGGATTTATGCCTATCTCTGGGAAGTAGGTTAGGTCTAGCGGGACTGGATTAGCTCCTGCAAGAGCAGGTTGTTACAAAGGGAGGCAACTCCACATTCCGTATTTGGTCTCTTTGTTCGCTGCTTGCCATTCTTGCACAGCATGCTGCTTTTATGCAATGCTATTGCCACTGTTCTGATACACAATGAGGCCCTTACTTGATCTGGTCAAGTGACCTCAGCTCCAGGCTGCTGAGTCAAAATGAAGCTCTTCTCTTTAGGAAGTGTCCACCCCAAGTATTTTGCTATGCAATATAAATAAGACATAGGCTTATGCATTTGGTTTGAGGATTAAGGAAGCAGAAGTAGCTAAGCAGTTGGCACAGATCATTGCCATAATAAATGTTAGTTATTCTGAAGCCACTGGTAATTTTCCTGCATGGTTATGATTCTCTGGATAGAAGAATAAAATGGGTATTATATAGCTGATCATATCAATTTAAAGAAACAATCTCTATTATAGGTTTCTTGGAGTAAAAAATATGGATTTACTATTTTACAGTATCCATAATTTATTTTAAAATTGTTGGAGATCAACACTGGTGTACTGAATTTGGATTAGTTGAATCCTCATCTCTGGAGGTTTGTAGTTGCTCTAATAGAAACATCACCATTGAGGGCAGTAAGTTGGTGTTATATCAGAAACAAACACCTTTCTCAATCTCATCCATCACCTGAGGGTTTAACATTAGTATACAATGTGTCAGAAATGGGCTTTGAGTGAAATGAGAAACTTGCTAGTCAGTATGATAAATACCAGAAGTAACCTCTCAGTGGTACAATCCAAGGTGAATGCGTACAATACTAGCAGTGTTCCTCCCCTAAGGTAAAGGGATCCAGTGAGGCCGTTGCCCACAGGAACAGCACTGTGTTTGCATTCATAGTCAAACCTGTAACCAGGCACTCATTCAGATTTCTGGTTGCCTAATACCAAATTCCAGAGTCCAACCTGTGGGGTACTATTGCTTCTGCCTCAAAGGAACTTCTACAGAAAGCTGGAATTCACCAAGTTCACATCTGTATGAACAGTCCTGAGCCTGCTTTCTAAGAGAGTTTGTTTGTATGTTTGTATTTAAAACAAAAAAGCTTCCTGTTTGTGCCAGCATTTGGTCTGAGAATTGCTTTTTTCATTAATTAATGATATTTGAAGAGACCCAGATAATTTTCTCTTGCCTTACATATCGTAGTGCTATCATAGACCCAAAATAATGCTGGTTATGCATTAATTTATCCACTAGTCATTTTACAATAGACTTAAGGTAAAATAGATTTGAATTTTGATCCCAGATGTGCTATTTCCTAGCTGTTTACCTTGGATGAACTGTCTCACCTCTGTAATAAAGAAGTTAACATTATCCATATAATTGGATTATTTTTCTTTCTTCCCCTTTTTTATTAGTATACACTTGCAATACATAATAAATATACTCATGTAGGAAACTGGTACTTGTATGTGTTATATCTTGATTTTTTTACTTCCTCTCTGCTCTCTTTCCTTCATCTCCCCCATCAATTCATCCCCTTCCCAGCTCCACCAAATCTATCTCCCTGTTAGCTTTTTTTTTTTTTTTCTAGACAAAGTCTCACTTTGCAGTTCAGGCTGGCTCTGAGCTCACTATGTAGCCTAAGCAAGCCTCGAACTCAGCAATCCTCCTGCCTCTGCATCCCGAGTGCTGGGATTACAGGCATGAGCTACCACGCCCAGCATTGTGGTGTGTGGTACTGATTGCTGGTGGGCCTGAGTCACCATGCCTGGCATTGAGGTATGTGGTTACTAGGGTTGGAATTAGGCACCTTGCACTTGCAAGACAGACGCTGAAACCACTGAGCTAAATCCCCAGCCCCTGTTATCTATCTTTGATTTTGCTCCTACATTATATTTTGGGTTACTAAAGAATTAAATTACTAAAGAGTAAGGCATATGTGGTGTTTAATTTTATGGATCAGTCTAATGGTCCACAGATCACTGATAAAATATTGTTCCTGGTGTGCTAGCGAGGGAATTTCAGAAGAATGCAGCATTGAAATTGTGGATTGACTAAAGAAGACCTGCTCTTGCCAAGATAGATGGGCATCATCCAATCCTCTGCAGGCCCATATAGCATAAACAAGGGAAGGAAGGTGGATTCCCTCCTCCACTTGAGCAGGAACATCCATGTCTTCCTGATGTGGACCTCAATCTCGTGGTTTCCCAGCCTTCACATTCCATCTGGACATGACCTGTGCTCCACCCCTCCCACCCTGCCCCACTTCTCAGGCCTCCAGACTCAGACTGGATGACATCACCAGCTCTCTTTATTCCCCAGCTTACAGACAACCGATCTTGGACATTTTGGCTTCCATAATTGCAGGCTGTTTTCATAGTTGGCCGTTACGTTCTCATAATCAGTCAGTCCCATAGGTTCTATTGCTTTGATGAACCCTGACTAACACGGGATATAAAGCACAGGGTAAAAATGCATGGTCACAGTGACTGTCCAGTGTTTAGAGATTCTTATTTCTTATTTGTTGTGGCTTTCCAAGGCCCTGGGGCTTTGATTTTCCATTAAGATCTATATAGTTCTATAGATTGAAACTACCCACTCTTAGGCTTTTATAAGCTACTCTGCCTTTCTGTTTCTTACACCGGTCTGCCTAATGTGCTCCATTACACAGTCACAGCATGTGAGAATGGCAGCACAAAAGATGAAAGATGGCTTGGAGAGGAGACTTTAGTTCAGTCACCCAGAGCCCAGTGAGAGACTGCTTCTGCAGCAGAAAAGGGCTTCAGGGAACAATGGCAAACTGAGACCTCTGTGAGTGTTTATTGGTAACTGAAGGACATGAGAACAAAGATATAGAAGAAAAACACTTGCAACATTTTTACACAGGAGTTCTGGTCAGAGGACAGGAAAAATGAGATGGGTTTTTTTATGTGACACGTGTTGACCTAGTTTAAGCAATCTTTTTAGGCCAGAGAGGACACAATGACCAAAGCAAATATCCCTGAGAGTAATTATTGTTGATTCTGCTGTTTTCCTGCAGATCTGCTCTAAGCTTAACTCTTCATTCCAGGACCTTGGAACTTGTTGGTCCCAGGTCTCTTCCTTATCACATTATGCTCACTTCTTTGGGCAGAGTCTCCCCATGTCGCAATCAATGCTCTTTAAAAGCAGAAACCTTAGCCCTTTAGTCACAGTTGATCCTCAGCACTTGCAGGGTAGGAATGAAATTTGGATTTATTTGTATTGTAAGTCTCATCACCCAGGATCAAAACTTGACATTCTCCTTTGTTCTCCCTCTTCTTTCCCTGCTCCCCTCCAGCTAATCATGTTTCCTGTTTGTTACTCATTCACAGTGTTACCTCTTCTCTTCTAATTCCATTCCTCAGCCAACTTCTTAGTCTGCATGTCATCTTGTATTTATAGGATTAAAATTGACACCTCCTATCTTAGTTACTAATTCATTGACGAGACACAATGCCCAACACACACAACTTAAAGGAAGAGAGGTTTATTTTTGGCTTACAGTATGTAAAGATTTCAATCCATAGTCAGCTGGCTATGGTAGCATGGAAGAGAGTCATGGCAGGGGAGAACTATTCATGGCATAGCACCCAGAAGCAGAGAACAAAATAGAAAGATCAAGGGAATAGAGAGAAAGATATACCTTTCCATGCCATACCTCCATAACCCACTTTCTCCAGCTAGACTTCACCAGCCAAATCACGTTTAGCATTAAACTCAAGTAGAAAAATCCACTGATAAGGATCATGGCCCCTTGTTCAGTCTCCTTGACAAAGCCCCACCTGAGTGTATGATGCCTTGAGTGAAATCTAGATATAAACCATGACACTTCCCAACTACTGTCTCCAGCTGGTTCCTTGTGTCCTATTGTGTCCTATTGTGTCCTATTAGTTACTTTCTCATTGCTGGGACATGTACAAGTTAAAGAAGAAAAGGTTTATTCTAGCTCACAGTTTATAGAGGTTTCAGTCCATTGTCTGCTGTCTCTAAGATAGGGCAGCATGGCAAAAGGGTATGGTAGAAGCAAAGCAGTCCTTGGCATGGCAGGCAGAAAGCTTTCCACGTTATTCCTACAAACCTATTGGTTGGTGCCAGCCATAACTAGGGAAAGCCCATTATCTGTATCTAGAACTATGCTAAAATGATCCGCAGACTAATTTAGTTATCACAACCCTTAACCCATATTCACACACTCTAGATCTAGCTACCTTCCAAAAGCTCTACCTATGAGCTCACGAGGCTTTGGGGAAACATCTAGACATAAACCATAATAGCAGTCTAACTGGGTTTTGCTTTCAAAGTAACCATTACAAAGCTTCCAAATTATTTATGTTAAAACCCTGTTTTACCAAATTATTTATAATAAAACCCTGCTCCCTAAACATACACATGCACACACACACACACACACACACACACACACACACACACACTGTATTAGTCCCTTGCCACCACTGTGACAATACATCCAATACTCCTTTTAAGGAGGAGAGATTTAATTTGTCTCATGATTCTAAAAGATTGAGGTCTTGCTTGGCTGGCTCTAAAGTAGAAAAGGCATGGTGAAAAGACATGGTAGAGGAAAGCTGCTTAACCCATTGCAACCAGCACAAGAACATAACCTTCCAGGCCACACTCCCCACTGACCTGCCTCCAAAAGACCTCACCTCCAAACACATGAGATTTTAAGAGATATTTTAGATATATCACACACACACACACAATACATACTTAATTAACTCTTTACTGTGCACACTCAGTCCATAGGCTGGGATCTGAAGTTTCTATCACTTCATTCAAGGACTTTCCTTCAGAAAATCCTTCACTCCATTCCCAGTGGTTTCCTCATTACCTCTGCCTATTCCTAGATACCTTAACTTTGTTCACATCCAGTGTCTCTCAGATCTTTCCTTCAAAGTCCCCCTAAATGATGGAGAAATGGGTGACTATAGTACTTAACATGATGCTTTCAGTATTATGTTTAATATCAAGAATCCATATAGCTTATAGTTCTATAACATAATCTACCCATGTCTGTCTTGATAAACATTTTAAATTATAACAATCCTATAATACTAGTAGGATCCAAATCTTCTGGATCAGGAAGATGTCATGGGTCCTCTAGAGAATCTCCTGATGTTCTGCTACCAGCCCACCATCATTCAATCCCACAGTCTTTTCTCTTAGGCCTCAGACAGAGACACACCTCCCTCCCAATCCAGACTACTTTTGACAGCAATCACTGGCTCCTTGATATTCTAGGGTCCAACCTCCTGGTCCAACCCACTGTAGTGTGAACTGCTGACAATCTTTTTCTATGAGTCTACTCCTCAGGTAGAAGGCAGCCATCCTGACATGAAGATCTTCTGTCATGCCAGTGTCGCCTGGGATGTAGCACAGAGCTTCAGGCACAAATCACTCTCCACAGTCAACTCCAGATTCCTCCTATTCTGTTAAGTGCTTCTTCAACATTTTCATTTTATGGTTTTTTTTTTCATTTCTCCTTTTTATTTCCTGCTCTTCTTCATTGGAATTCCCTTTTCCTTTCTCATGTCTGTACCAAACGCTGGTTATGTCTCCATGGCCAGAACTTTGCTGACACTACACATTAAAACACTTCCAACAGAACAATAAAAATCATAAATAATGATTTTTTTAGCATTTCATCAAGGCCAAACCCTGTGTTCAGTGCTATGTTTGCCTTGTCTCACAACATATCACCTGGGAATCCCTCACTGAGGTAAAGTAGAACTTTCTAGGAAAGTAATACAAGCAATTTTCAACTTCCTAGTGACCAGTTTCCTTTTTCTGCCTGAATTCTTCCTCTTAATTTCTTGATGACCATCCCACCAAGAGAGAAGAATGGGAGGAGGGGCTTCGAAACTGAGGGTTAAAACAAGGTGAGAGTCAGACATTAGCAATTCTTTCCATGGACCCCATTAACCTAGGTGATTGAAAAGGAGATGGAAAGGATGTGTCAGCTGAAGCCAAAGTGCTATTATGGCTCTTCTCGCAATAGGCCACACACACAAGTACAAACACACACTTTCCTCCAACCCCTTCCTCTCAGCTTTTGTTCTGACACCAGAAAATTACAAGAACCATCAAGTCTTCTAGTGTCAATCACAAGCACCAGAACCCTTTTAATATGTCACTGGCTGATGCACTAAAAGTTTAAATATGATTGGAGAGTATAAAAAGTATAAATATGAGTCAGAGTGCGATGATAAAACATTGTAGCCTTTGTGCTAATAAACAGAAATTTCTTTCCCACAGTTCTGGGGCCTGGAAGTCCAAGATCAAGGCACTGGCAGATTTGGCATCCAATGAGGTCTTGTTTATTGGTGCACCGACAATGCCTTCTCCTTGAGTCTTCACAAGGGGGAAAGGGCTGGACGTGCTCCCTTGGGTGCATTTTATAAGCCACTAGTCCCATTTGTGAGGATTCTGCATCATGATCTAATTATCTCTCAGAAGGCACTGCTTCCTAATACTATCATTGTGGGGGTGGGGACATTTCAACATAAGAGTTTCTAAAGGAGGACACAAACTCTGAAATGAAAGCAAGAGGAGGAAGATTATAGAATTGGCAGGGTGGCCTCCTGGCTCCATTTGAAAACAGATATTCCTAGACAGCCATTGTGGCCACGTTATGGTCGCCAAAGTTCTGACACTGAGTATCTATCTGAATGTGTAGGCATCATATGAAGTACTTGAGCACCCATTGTTCATTCTTTGGCCCTCTTCTTTTATTTATTTATTTATTTTTTTTTTTTTTGAGACAGGGTCTCTCTTTGTAGTTCAGGCTGGCCCTGAGCTCACTGTGTAGCCCAGGCAAACCTTGAACTCAGCAATCCTCCTGCCTCTGCCTCCCAAGTGCTGGGATGACAGGCGTGAGCCACGATGCCTGGCACTGTGGTATGTGGTATTGATGGCTGGTGGGCGTGAGTTACCACTTTGGCCCTCTTCTTGATTGGATGAGAGTTTGTTTATTAGTTTGATTTCTACAAAGGCTGATATTTCATTTTATTTATGTAGTGGCTTCATTCTATTAATAGCAAGCCCATTTTTGCAGTCACTTCTTCAAGTATTTAAGCCAATTTTCATTCTGCTTGGTTTCCAAAAAGTACCAAAAGGAGAGACAACTTTTTTTTTTGGTAAATCATTTTGTTTCTTGGAAGCGTATTCTGACTTCTTGTAGCCCAAGGAAAGTGCACCCATTTCGAGCTGCAGTTAGCATTAATACATACGTACCGTGCAGACAATATATGCTACCTATCAGCACAGCATCAAAGGGCCTAGTAAGGATGACATGAAAAAAAGGCAACCACACGTCTTTTGGGACTCTGGTTTATTGGTGTGCCAAGCCAAATTTTTAATTTGGAGAGCAATTCTGCAGACATGAACAGAAACTCTTTTCTAAACATTTTAATAAGAATAACCCCCCTGAGCCATTATGCAATTGAATGCATTGCTTTCTAGTAATTTCATTTATACAACAGCTCCACAAGCTGTTTCTCTCTCCATATTTGGATAACCCTAGCCTCTAGGGTGACCGTAAAAATGATATTTTAATAATATGCCACATCTGTGATCAGAGATACCTAATGAAACACTCTCGTGATCACATGGTAACAAGCTTCAAAGAATCCTTTTTCAGATTTAGGTAGAACCGATGCTTTGCTTGTGTTAACTTTCATAGGCACATTTTTTCATATTGCCTACAAGAAGTCATGCCTAAAGAAAAGTGCTTAGGACAAAGTCTAGCTTTTATTTTGGCCCTGAGGCATTGCCAATTCCATGGAACTTATTTATCAATACTCTCCCATAGAAGTATAATGTAAACTCCACAGATCACTTAACTTTTTCTGATTGCCATATTAAGAAAAATACAAGACTGACTTGTGGCTCAATGTAGCATGTACAAGGCCCTGGATTCCATCCTTAGCACTGTGAACACACACACGCACACACACACACACACACACACACAGAGATACACACACATCTAAAAATGAAAAACAAATAAATCAATGAAATTAATTCTAATACTTTTTATTCAATACAATATATCTATGAGATTACCATCTGATGTGTAATGAATATAAAATATATTGTTATTTTGCAGTTTTCTTCATATTATCTTCAAAATACAGTATGCATCTTCCATTCACAGTGCATCTCTGCTCAGAAGAAACAGATTTGAAGCCCTAGAGCCAAAGAACTAGTAGCTACCATGTTGGGTGAGTGCAGCACAGGAGCGCACCTCTCGTGAAATGGTTTTCTCCAACCAGTGGTATCAAAGAAAATCTGGGGGGGGCAGCGATTTAGCTCAGTGGTTCCGGCACCTGCCTCGCAAGCGCAAGGTCCTGAGTTCGATCCCTGGTAACCACATACAATGCTGGATGTGGTAACTCATGCCCACCAGCCATCAATAGCAAGTACCACAGTGCTGGGCATGGTAGCTCACGTCTGTCATCCCAGCACTCAGGAGGCAGAGGCAGGAAGATTGCTCAGCTCGAGGTTTGCCTGGGCTACATAGCGAGCTCAAGGCTAGCCTGAACTACAAAGTGAGGTCCTGTATTAAAAAAAAAAATCTGAGAGTTCTCCTAAGAATGTGAAATCCCGGGCCAGAGGTTTAGCTCAGTAGTTCCGGCACCTGCCTCGCAAAAGCAAGGTCCTGAGTTCGATCCCGGTAACCACATACAACGCTGGGCATGGTGACTCACGCCCACAAGCAATCAATACCAATTCCACAGTGCTGGGCGTGGTGGCTCACGCCTGTAATCCCAGCACTTGGGAGGCAGAGACAGGAGGATTGCTGAGTTCCAGGCTTGCCTGGGCTCCATAGTGAGCTGAGGGCCAGCCTGAACTACAAAACGAGACCCTGTCTCAAAAAAAAAAAAAAAAAAAAAAAAAAAAAAAAAAAAAAAAAAAAAAAAAAAAAAAAAAAAAAAAGAATGTGAAATCCCAGGTCCTGTCTTATCTCAGACATGTCAAATCTAAAGCGACACTAAAAAGGTCACATTTTTAAAAATTAAGTTCCATAAATGATGCTTTGCTTGCTAAAATTTGAGAACATCTATTAGGCTCTGTTGTGGTCAGGGTTGGCAAGGAAAGACAATGTAATGTGAGATACATAATTTATAGGGTTATTTTATAATAGTCACCCAGTAAGTCAAATGCAGATAAGTGCAACAGATCTAGCTGTGCACTACAGACTCAAAGAACCCAGCCAAGGGGCTGCATCCCACAGCAATGTCTGGCCCAAGTCCAGCTGAAGGCCTAGAATCCAAGGCAATGAGCTCTTTGAGTCTAGCAAGAGGCAACATCTCATGCTTGTCCAGATTGAGGGTCTGCACCAGGAAGGGCCAACAGCCAGTAGTGAGAACTAGAAAGTCTACAGTGGCCGGGTGAGAGATTTGTACCACCAGGCTGAGGGATCTATACTGCAGCCAGGAAGTGAAGCTCACAGCCAAAATTAGAGATCCCCTAACAAGAACGGCAGCCATCCTGAGCAATAGTGAGGACCTGAGCTCCTTCTACTATAAGAGAACAGTGAAGTTTACAAAAGTAAAACCGCCCACGGTAAGCTTCTCCAAGAAAATCAACTCCAACAATCTCCTCCAGTTCTCTTTTTATGCCCTTTGCAACAGTTCTCAAGTGGCCTTCCATACCCGTACCACACTGACTCAGTTCAGCTGGGTGTTCCAAGTTAACCACTGGTAAATGTACCTCAGGCTTCCTATCCCAAATTTGCCTATACATACTTAGAACTGTCACCACTGTGGTATTCAGCACATGCCACTACATGGTTATAGAGGCAGTGCACACAATCATACACACAGGTCTGGTTTTCCATACAGTCATCAAAAATTTGTTAAATGTCAATTACATGCCTGGCCTAACCATTAGGCAAAGCCTTGCTCTTGAAAAGCTTACATTCCAGTGAAGCAAAAAAAAGCAGACAGGTAAAGGAGTAAATGATCCCATGATCTAGTCTCAAGTGATGACAAGTGCAAGAAAGAGATTATGAGAAATAGAGGATGAGGGTTGGGGGTGGGGCAGGCTCTGCATCAACATAGTGCAGTAGCCCAGGAGGGCTCCTCAAGTAGGGCCAGCTGGCAGAGACTGAATAACAGGAGGAGACCAGAGAGCTTAGCACTTTAGAGAAGGCAGTTTAAGAGAGAAGAGCAAAGCCAAAGGCGCTTACAGACCAAGGTGTACCTGGATGGTCACTGCAAAGTGTCTAGAGTCTATCTCCAGTGTAGTGAGAAATCCCTGGAGGGTTGAGCAAGGACATGTGACAAGACATCTGAAGGAGGTGAATTTGGAAATTTTCAAGAGCAGTCATGTCAACTCAGGTGGCAGCCGTGGAAGTGGTGTGAAGTGCTCACTGTCTAAAGACCACGGAGGGTGTCGCTGATGGAACACAGGAATGGTGGTGCATGCACAGTGGAGAGAGGAGATGGGTGGAGGCCACTGACTTCACTGGGTCTAAGTAGCTGAGTAGCCAGACCAAGAACATTCACTGAAATAGGGCTATAGTGTGAAACTTTATGTACCCCCAAAACTCATATGTTGAAATCTAATCTCCAGTGTGATGGCTAAGGACAGGTGATTTCCATCAGGGTGATGAGTTTAATGTTCTTAATAAAAGAGGCCTTAGAAAGATCCATTACTCTTCCAGTATGAAGGCACTACAGATGGGAACAATCCCTCACCAGAAACTCATTCAGTAGATGCCTTGACATTGGATTTCTCACCTCCAAAAAGTGCAAAAACTGAATTCCCTTTGTTTAAATACATTTCTGTTGCTTAAAAATACTAGCTCATGGTATTTTGTTATAGACTAAGCTAGATGGGCAAGACATAGTACAGGGGTAAAATAAAACCCCAGTCCCACAAAGTATCTCCTCAGAATCAGGGAGATTCCCACCGTGGAATTTCATCAACATGGAGAAGAGGGGCTTGTTCTTAGGATCTGTCTCAGGTTCCTTCCCTCTTTCACTGCGCTCTTTCCTGGAGGGGCAGGAGAGAATTTCTCTGCCTGTGAGAACAGGGAAGAACCACCACCCTGCTCCTCATGGAGTCCCTCCCAAGCCTCACACATACAAAACCTCCCAATCACATATGTACCCATCCTCTCCCATATGTCTGTCTCTGTCTCTGTCTCTCCGTCTGTCTCTGCCTCTGTCTGTCTGTCTGTCTCTCACACTCTTCCCTTCTCCTCTGGGTCTGACCTGGTAATCCCTAGGGCTAAGCCCTTGGAATTCACATGTTGATGCAACTATCCCCAAGTGGTGGACACATAGAGGCTTTACTGTTTACCCTGCTGGGTTTCTGTTTTGTTTTGGTCTGATTTCTTTCAATCTCCCTATTTCTCCCTTTTGGAATGGAAATGCTGACCTTGTGCCATTGCATGTCACCAATATTGAACCTGCTTTTTTATTTTCCGAGGAGCTCACAGCTAAGAGTTGGCTCTGAGTTTCAGAGGGGGACTTAGTACTTGGACTTTTCAGCGATGCTGGTACTATTAAAACTTGAATCATTCATGCTCAGGGCTTTGGGATGGTGACTGAATCACAAGGGCCACATAGCTGTGACTTGCTGTTAGGAAGCGGAGTCTGTCTGGAAGCAGTGGGTCATTGCAGGCATGGCCTGGAAAGGTGAACCTATCTCCCCCACTCCTCACTCTGCTCTTTGCTTCCCGGTCACCATGACACGAGCAGCTCCTCCTCTGCCATGCCCCACTGCCATGCTATCCTCTGCTTGGGAGCCTGCTGACCAAGAACCAAAATAAATGTCCCCTTCATTAAACTGTCTCAGCAACAAGAAAGTGACTAAGACAAAACTCTTCACCAAAGCCAGTCCTTCATCCTCGAATTTCCCAGGCTGTAGAACTATAAGATTTTTTTTTCTTTATAAATTACCCGGTTTCAGACCCTGTCTTCTGATATAAAAGCAAAAAAGGGACTAAGGCAGAGGCCTCCCCTTGAACAGAAAGACCTTTGTGTCTTGTACGTCCCACAGAAGGCCCAGCGATCAGACCGCAGACGACACCAGGCCCCATGTCCCATCACCACCACTCCCCACATGAGCAACTCAGGGAGGGATGGGGAGGTTCACACTCTTCCTAAGACTGTGTCAGCAAGATGCCCACCTAGGGAGAATACACAGCTGGCCACCTCAGCTAGAAAGCTCAGTTCAAATGAGTTTGACTGCTCTGCAAGAGCTGGCTTTTCCCTCTTGACTGTTCTGGACTTCGAGTTATCCTGTCATCTCCCAAGTTGTGCTCTTTACACCACAGGCATTCTGCATGACATTGGTTGGATCACTACTTACCTCTCCACAATGTGTGGATCAACTCGCATACTTCATGAAATACCACCAGCCTGTAACTCCTAAACTCACCTGTTCATTTATTCACTTTAATCACTCTTTGGTGACACCTTGCACTATTTTAGGCTCTTACATGGAATTACAGTACATTTTAAACTGCATGAGGTGCTAATTGTTGGGTACAAAGCCAGAGTATAAAACATTAACCAAATCCACATAGTGTGTGTATTTGAGGTATTTGAGGTATTTTGGATAATAAAAGACCTTTTATGAAGTTTCTGTCCATAGTATTGATAGTGTATTTTTACTACCATTCAGATTGAAGAAAACAAACTAATTCAACTATAAAGGTATATAGTTTTTTTGCTCCCTGCAAAAAAAAAAAAAAAAAAGAGTCATCAGGCCCTCAAACCTGTCTGCAAATTTTATTTTAGAAAAACATGTATCTGGTCAAAAAACATCTTCAGAAAGACTGTAACATCATGAGATATACAGAATGGATCTGAATAACAAATTAGGGTCACTGTCATATTTGAGGGGCAGAGCTGAGGCAAAATTTTCTTTTCTTCCAGGAAAAGCAAGGTTAATTCAAGCCACGAAGCCCAGATGATTATCAGATTTACAGCCACCTGAAGAGGAGCTAAATCCTGTAAAGGGTTGAGTTATGATGACTTCTAGGTATTGATTAGCTGAGTGCGTCAGCCCTGAGTTCAGCAGAGCGTTAGGGAATGAGAAGTAGAGGGGAAATAGTGGTGGTTATAGCCTTTATGTAGTTTTCAAAGTCACTCCCGAAAAAGAACGTGAGGTAATAGTTGAATATACCAGCCAGGGACATGAGGAACAGGAACAGGATGATGCGCTTCCCGAATATGTAACCTGGGGTACTGGAAAAGAAGGAAAAAGAAAATCATAGATGCAGTAGAAATGATGCCCATTTTACAAGAAAAGTATCATCACTTCCAGACACATGGGCTTAAATTATAGCTCCTTTTACCCAAAGACATTTCATTTACCCATTTACATTACACAAAGGATACAAATGTCTCAACTGTTAGGGAAATATTTCAAAGCCAAGGTGAAAGAAAGTAGGTCTCAAACCCATCATCACTAGGGCTCGCAACACCAGTTTCTCTGCATTTCCCTGACAACCTCAACTCCGATTCTTTGATGGCAGAAGGGCGGTGGGTCTGTTGGTCATTAGGCAATACAACTGAGGATTAGTAACCTCTCCACTCAGTAAGACCCTCTCTTTGGTGTCTCCTCTCAAACAGTGCATGTAAGGATCCCCCTGCTGGCTGTAGTGTATGTGATACAGGACTATGTTACAAGGGATGGTCTGAATGAGCCAGTAAAGCTAAAAGGTGCTTGGCACTTAGGGTTACACATGTTCTCCTAAGGCTGACTGGGAATAGCTTATGTTCCATTAATGAGAGCTGAGCAGCAGCAATGGAAGACAGGCCCTTATATTATTGAATGGGGGGACAGGGACCTTTCAATATATTTGTATCCTTCTCTCAATGGTTGTAAATCCTTAGCTACTTAGAACATCACAGGGGTCAGGAGGCATTTCCCCTGTGAGATGCGGATGCCTAATTGCATGCAGAGGCAGCCTTATGTCCCCTCTCCTTTTACAGAGTCCTGATCCTGCTGTGCTTGGGCCCATCTGAGCAGAGCTAGCACATCTGGAAAGTGCAGTCAAATGGCTCATTAAGGTTGTCAGCAAAGACCCCAGGAAGGGCATTCTTTGACACCCAGAACTGCTCACAGAGAAGACCCAGTTCAGGTAAACAAGAGCTAATATAGCTCTTGCAGGCTGCTTCTCGCTACAGAGAACAGAATTTGGCATCCTCAGGTTTCAAAGTAGAAACTTCATCTATCTGAAGGTCAACTCAAAGGATCTTAATGTAGTTTATAATTTTCCTATAAGCAAGACTTTGAAAGTCACTCAGGGGGCCAGAGATTTAGCTCAGTGGTTCTGGCTCCTGCCTGGCAAGCGCACGTTCCCTGGTTTGATCCCCAGTAACCACATAATAACAATACCGGGCATGGTGACTCACACTCACCAGCAGTCAGTACCACACACCACAGTGCTGGGCCTGGTGGCTCACACCTGTCACCCCAGCACTTGGGAGGCAGAGGCAGGAGGATTGCTGAGTTCTAGTCTTGCCTGGGCTACATAGTAAGCTCAGGGCCAGCCTGAACTACAAAGCAGGACCCTGTCTCAAAAAAAAAAAAAAAAAAAAAGTCACTCAGTACTGAAGGATCAAACTCTGCTCATCAAAGTGTGGTCTATGAACCACATCTGCCCAGAACTTGTTGAAATGGAAAAAATCTCAGGTCTCTGTCAGACCAGGGAATAAAGAATCTGCATTTTAGGGCTGGGGATTTAGCTCTAGTGGTACCATGCCAACCATGGACGCACAAGGGCCCATGTTTGATCCCTGGTACTGAAAAAAAAAAAAAAAAAAAAGAATCTGCATTTCAACAGGCTCCATGTGTGACCCGTGAACACAGAAGAGCTTGAGGAGCAGCAGCTTCAGCCAGCTTTGTTCTCGTCTCTGTGGTCACTGGCTCACAGTCCTGCTCATAACGTAAAGAAGTCTGTCTCCTTCTTGGGAGTAAAATTAGTTCTAAATGTAAATGTTATGGAGAAATTGTGCCCTTTTAAAATCTTTATGTTGAAGTCCTAACCCTCAGTAACTCAGAACTTAACTATATTTAGAGATAGGGTGTTTTTAAAATTATGAGATGTAGTGGAAAAATAGGATTTGTGTTTAAATTCTTTAAAAGTTTATTACAGAGAAACTGTGTTGCCATTAATACGTCTCAAAATACTCCCCTTTGCTTCACATACTTATCCCAACCTTCCTGCCACTTTCTGAGGCAGTTCTGGAAGTCCTTTTTTTATACCTTTAGTCATCTAGTCACAGCGACCTTGATGTCTTGAATAATTCAGATCATTTCTCTTTTATGTTCATTTTGACTTTGAGGAAGAGCCAGAAGTCACAATGCGCCAGATCCAGTGAATGAGGACACATTACAATGTTTCTTGAGCCCGCCTTTCTGTTAGATGACAGTAGGCAGCAGCCTTAAGTATATGTTTAAAATCGCATTTCATGAAGACGCTCACAAAAGAAGACTTCCAGAGCCACCTCAGAAAGTGGCAAGAATGGTGGGATGAGTTTGTCCAAAGTGAGGAGTACTTTGAGAGAAACTAATGACAGTGGGTTTTTATTTAAATAATTTTAACATTATCATATGTTTCAATCACCTTTGTATTAATTTAAATTGAGAAATAGTTATAAATATTTATGGTATATTTGTGACATTTTCACCTATGTATTAGAGAGTCAATCGATGTAATGAACACATCTATCACTTCATCAGTATATCATATTTGTGATGAGAACATTAAATTCTATCTTTTAGCAATTTTGAAATAGAGGGTACATTATTATTAATCATGGTCCCCATGCATGTACCCTATGATCACAAGTCTCATTTCCCCATTATCTCCTACAGATACAACCTTTAAAGAGATATAAAAGGGAAAGAGGTCACGTGGAGAGTACTAGTCACACAACAGTCTGATGTTCCCATAAAAGGAGGAGTTAAGACACAGATGGGTTCAAGAGGAAAGCCACGTGAAGACACAACGGGAAGACAGCTGCCAACACTGGGCTTCAACTTCTGGGGCTGTGAGACCGAAGGCTTCTGTAACTAGGCCATCTAGTCTATGGCACTTTCTCACAGCACAGAAAGTCACCTGCTAGTGCTGGCAAAGGAAGTGAGAAGAAAATAAAGAAATCCAAGTAAGGGCTATTTTGAGCCAGAGAATAGATGATTCAGATAAATTGTGAAAAATGAAATATTGTGGTGGCTCAGATCTATCACATGAATGAGGCCACCATATGCCTACTCCAGAAACAAGAAAAATGGTCTTTGAAACTGTTTCACACTCAAGATAAAAACACAGTGAAAAAATGAGACATCAGTGTCTCGCAGTGAAACAGTGGTGTTCTTGAGTTTAGGCAAAAATGATCAAAGGTCTCAAGGCACATGGGCCCATGGGAGCTGGGACTGATGCTCTTTCATTCCTCCTGCACAGCATGTAGAAGGCAAGAGCTCAGTCATGTACTCTGTCACTTGAGGCCTAAGTGAGAATGTGGACCCATGTGAGGAACCACATCTGACCCAGGTATAAGTATGTCAAGGAAAGAACCAGGCTTCCTCTGCAGAAGTGGGCATGCTGTGTGTAGAGAAAGAACCTGCCCTGGGCTAGGGCAAAGCCATCAGGGGCCTGAAATGAAGCAGAGGGCAGAAGGAATTGTTGGGAGGCTGCACAGGCTGTGCACAGAATCCATCCTTGAACGATGTAGATATCTCTTTCGTTGTAAAGTCAGCACACAATTTTCACTAAATGGGCAGCAATGTCAGTATCTGTTATCAAGCACCTATTGGGGCCAGGTATTTTATATTTGTTCATTTAATTCTTACCTGCTCTGTTTGAGGACATATTGAATTATTTTCTAGCTGTAGAAACTTAAAATAGAGACGTTGAATAACCTGCTTAAAGACATCCAGCCAGAAAGAGCCCTGGTGAGAATACAAACCTGCATATGTGAGGCTGGAGTTCTGTTCTTGGTACCACACTAACTGCTAGAAGACTCCTTCAGACACTGGATTTGGTTATTAGTTTTGAAAGAAAGGGATCCTCCACAAGCCATATGAAGCTTACACGAAAGCAAAATAAAGCATTATGCTAAACAATTTTCATGTGGTACATGCTGGAAATTTCTAGGATGAGTGGGTCAATGTAGATGTTCAATCAGGCATCTAGAGGCTCCAGCTCCAGCCCCAGCTCAACACCATGAGCCATTCCTCCTCTCTCGCCCTCTCTCTCTCTCTCTCTCTCTTTCTCTCTCTCTCCCCTTGTGGTACCAGGAGTCGAACTTGGGCCCTTGCATTCATCTTCTCTTGAGGCTCCTCACTTCACCAAACCCCACCCCAGTTTTCAGTGTGCACAAGAGATCCACCTGGGGATAGAAAACTTTACAGTCCCTTTGGATTTTAAAATTTCTAGGCTAGGAGCATAACTCAGCACAACAGCATTTTCCTGGCATGCTTGAGGCCCTGGCTTTTATCCTGAACACTGCACAAAAATAAAAATAAAAGGCTACTCTTTTTCAATAAATAAATGTCTCTTTAAACTAGTGGCTTCTAAAGGGAATAAAAATTGTAAGGTCCATGAGAAGATGTGGTCCCCTGCATTCATCTGTGAATCTCCAGTAAAGTAGGTATCCATCCATATTTGCCCATGTACTATCCTCGGAAAGGGAGGCATGGACAGCCTTGAGTGGTTCCCAACTCTGGCATGTACAGAACTATCTGAAGAACATATTGAAATGCAGGTTCCTGAGCCTCCCACAGAGAAATTCTGATTCCATAAACCCAGGTTCAACCCAGGAATCTATTTTAATAAGCACCTCCCAATGGCTCTGGTTCCATTGTCAAGTGATTTCACTTATAGAAATACCAGACTTGATATTTATACATGCAGCCAGGTTTCTAAAAGAAGCAGGTTCATCCTCGAATCCCTTTAGAGGAGCACAGAGACTGTAAGATAATGGTGTGGGGGAGCAAATGACTTCAAGAGGCCAATGCTTTGCATTTTAAAAATTAGATCTAGGCCTGGAGATTCAGCTCAGTGGTTCCGGCACCTGCCTAGCAAGTGCAAGGTCCCTGGTTCAATCCCTGGGAACCACATACAACAATACCAGGTGTGGTGACTCATGCCCACCAGCAATCAGTGCCACATACCACAATGCTGGGTGTGGTGGCTCACCCCTGTAATCCCAGCACTCAGAAAGTCGAGGCAAGAGGATTGCTGAGTTCAAGGCTTGCCTGGGCTACACAGTGACCTCAGGGTCAGCCTGAACTAGAAAGTGAGACCCAGTCTCAAAAAAAAAAAAAAAAAAAAACCTAGATCTACTATGTGTATGCAACATATAAGCAATATGTATGCAACAAATAAGTTCTTGCAACATATCCCTGACTCTAGGTGATGTCTAGGCTCTGTAATGTCTATTGTCACTCCTTAGCAACTGACATGGTGCCTGGCACAGAGCAAGTGTTTATGGATGTTGAGTGAGTGAAGAGTCGGTGAGCCCAACAGAAACAGTTCATTGTCCCCTGCAGAAGCCCAAAGCCATGTTCTGAAGATGTCTCCAAAAATTCATGTGCTGAAACTTAGTTACCAAAGTGGCAGGGCTTCTAGGAAATGATTTCATCATCATGCATAGAATCAGTGATCTCGTATGGGGAACTGAGAGGAGCACTGGCACCCCTTTACCTTTCTGTTTTCTGCTATGTGAGGACACTGTAACAAGGCACAGTGTTAGAAACAAAGAGAGGCCCTGGCTAGACACCCAACTGGCCAGTGCCTTTCAGTTCTCAGCAAGAAAGAACCCCTTTATTGAAGATGTAAGTGAATACAACCATTATGGAAAACATGGAAGTGCCCTCAAACCATCATGGAAATCAGTATGGAAATTTCAGTACAGAACTGAAAGTAAAAACTCCCTATGACCCTGCGATTCTCCTGCAGTACAAAAGAGTTTAAGACACCGTATTATGCCAATAGCTGCATACCAAGGTTTATAGCAGCACAGTTCCTAATTGCTAAGTCCTGGAAACAGCTGCTTATCCATCAACTGACAAACAGATAAAGGAAATATAACAGAATACTATTCGGCTCTAAAGAATGACAAATTTGAGCCATTTGTAGACAAGTGGATGAATTTGGAAAATATAATGATGAGTGAAATAAATCAGACACACAAACTTCAATATCATACAATATATCTCATTTGAATGAAACAAAGTACACACATAGAGACTGATAAAGGATTTGGATAGAAGGGGGAAAGGAGATGAATCTCCTGATAGAAGGGGTGAGGAGAGGGGAAGGGGAAGTAAGTAGAATAAGTAAATAAGTAGATAAGCTATGTACAGAAACCTAATAACTCTAATTAATATGAACATTTGCCATACCATAAGCTCTGATTAATAATACCAACAAGAATGAAAAATGGGATAGGAAATTTGGGGGGACTAGAAAAAAAGAAATGAACTGTGTTATGTACACGTAACCACAACCTATGAACTACAAACATGCACAAATAAAATTGAAAATTAAAAACAATTTTCAGAAAAGATAAAATCGAATACTTTTAGATTTCTTTTACTCCTATAGCCTCTTGTTTATGTTTACCAATATCTTTCCATTCCCTAATGGTGATTGGTTAAAAAAAAAAAAACTTAAAATTAAAATTTAAAAAAGAAAAAATTTGCTGGACATGGTGGCTCATGCCTGTAATTCCAACACTCAGGAGTCAGAGGCAGGAAAAGGCTGAGTTCAAGGCTTGCCTGGGCTACATAGTGAGCTCAGAGCCAGCCTGAACTACAAAGGGAGACCTTGTCTCAAAAAAAGGAAAGAAAGAAAGAAAGAAAGAAAGAAAGAAAGAAAGAAAGAAAGAAAGAAA
>PVIC010002279.1:52945-79564 GCA_004025085.1 Thryonomys swinderianus | reverse complement strand
AACCCCAAGTGGTCGTGGACTGTAGGATTCCATTCAGGTAACAGCTTTAAATGATCAAATGATGAAAAGAGTAGTTTAGTGGTTGCCAGGGGCTAAGGAAAGGGAGCGAAGGGGCAGGGGGGGAGGGGCGGTCAAGGACGCCCGGGAGAACGCCATGAAAATGCAAGTGTCCTGTACACTGATTGTATATGGTTTTGATAAGGCACCTTGCAAGTGGTTCAAGGGCCAGTGTCCCAAGCGGGGCGGGGAAGAAAGATGGTAAGTGTCACCATGGATGAACCTCAGAAATCACCCAGCAAGTCTGCAGTCACAATGTCTCACCACAGCACGAAGGGAGGACATAGCACCCTCGGTGGACATCGGCAACATTCTAGAAGGTACATACTGTTACGGTCACTTAGAGAATATCACTTTCCACCAAGATTTTCCAAAGTGTGGAAGCTCCAGGGCCCAAATTCCCTCCCTGACTGTGCTTCCCGAAACTAAAAGACTTTAATTTGAATACAGTTCCTCGGCCTAGAAGTTAGGGAAGGGAAATAAGAGGTGGAAATGTGAGGAAATTCAGAGCACACTTCTACCAAGCTCAGAGACTGGGGCAGTGCCTGGAGGAGATGCACTTCCATCTTAGGTACTTTTTCTCATTGCTGAGACAAAATACCCAACACCCAAAGTGAAAGGAGGGAAGCTTTATTTCAGCTCAGAGTTTGTCAAGGTTTTAGTCCTTAGTTGGCTGGCTCCAGGACAGGAAGGCACAGCCGAAGGGCTGGCAGAGGAGAAACCATTCATGGCAAAGCAGGGCAGGTATAGGTAGCCAGCAGTGAAGCAGCAACCACCAAGGAACTACTGCAGCTCTTTCTGACTCTTTTATATCCTATCTAGGCTACCCGGCTTAGGGCAGGTGCCAGGCCCACTGGTGGGCTAATTTAGTAATCACATACCCGCGATCCTCATGCCATACCATGAGTCCGTGTGGGCATCACACCCTGGATCCAGTCACCTCTGAAGAAGCCCCGCCTAGGATGGCATGAGGCTTTGGGGGCACATCTAGACACAGACCGTAACACCCGCCTTCCTTCTTCACGGGCCTAGACGATGCGTGGAGTGTGGCTGGGGCAAATGCAGCCGCCAGCAAGAGCCGGTGTTTGGGAGAAGAGTCTGCGAGGCCACGGTGCAGGCCAGAGCTGGAGCTCAGCCCACGGTCACCGTCAGACACCTCCAGATACGACCCCCAAGCCACGCAGAAATCGGCAAGAAGAGCTCAGACGTTGTTGATGTTGGGCAGGAGCGAGCCCCCAGCCTGAGGGCCTGAGAAAGGGCAGGCCGGGCTTTCCCAGGCCTCTTGCATCCCTTCTTCTCTCAGAGAAATGTCCCGGGAGATTCCCTGGGGACGCACCTGTGGGGGTTCCTCTCCCTCCATCTGCGGGATTGTGTGGGGCCCACTGCCCGAGACCACGGCGTGACCCGGGAGCCCAGCACAGGTCAGCAAGGTGCCAGGGACCCTCGAAAGCCTCCAGAGCACCCACCCCTCAAGCGAGGACCGCGAGTAGACCCGTGGGAATCTGGGGCTGTGGCGAAGCAGCGGGAGACCCTCAGGCCTGCAGCAGCGGTGGGCTGAGGCTCCGGGTGGAGAGAGGGGGCGCCAGGGTGAGAGTGGGCATTAGGTAAGGGGACAGCTACGGGCCCTCAGGGGACAGGGGCCTCACTGAGGGCCCTGGAGAGAGCTGGCAGCTAAGGAAAGAAGAGGCGGGGTCTCCCTACATCGGTGCAAGAAGCTGGCCAGGAGCTGCGTCTGCGCTGGAGGCTGGGAAGAACAACAAATAAACAAAAGGAAAATCCCATCTGTGCAGCGCTACCATGTTCTATGACTGCTTGACAAACCACCACAATTTAACAACCGCTTCTGTCTGTTCTGTGTTGCTGTGACAGAACACACATGGCTGTACAGTTCGCAGAAGAAGAGGACTGTGTAGCGAGCTCACACTTTGGAGCCTCGAGAGCACAGCATTTGCTCAGCTCTGCTGAAGGCCTCCCGGCAGATGGCATCCCAGTGGCGGGAGTGTGTTGAGACGAGGGATTCGGAGGATGGGCTGGACCCCCGGTAACCACTCAGTTTTGTGCCAAGGCATCCGTGGGGCCTGGCTTACTCCCATGAGACAGCACCGGTCCCCTCACGAGGGTGGAGCCCACTAGACCCCATGTGTTATGGGTTCCCTGCTTCCACAGCTCTGCACTAGAGACCAAAATTCCAGCACGTGAATCTTCCTGCATGGATCTGACCCACACCAGTGGCGATGGCCACACGCGTATTACCTCAGAGTTTCTGTGGGTCAGGGTTCCTAGGTAGATTTTCTGCTAGGTTTCTCTTGACCCCGGCCAGGGAATCACCCAGTCAAGTGGAGCGTGGGGTCCTCTTCAGACTTATTTGGGTCGCTGGCAAATTCAGTTTGCAAGTTGCAAAGGTGCTACTGAATCTCTCAGCTGCGAGGCTGGAACCCTCTCTCTCAGCGGCCGTAGGCTGCAACCAAGCGCCTTGTCTCGGCTTCTCCAGGCTGCCCTCAGTCTTTGCCCAAGGACCCCGTAGGCAGTTTGCAATATGGCAGTTTCTGTCTTGCAGATCAGAGCTTTCTGATGCTTCCTTTCTGAAAGCTCCTCTGGTCGAGTCCAGTGTCCAGGGGAATCTGAGCACTCTGCCTCTGTGTTGGGGCAGATGAGGTCAGTGTGTGCGTGTGTGTGTGTGTGTGTGTGTGTGTGTGTGTAACTAATCATGAGAGTAATGACCTATTATTTTCCCTGTTCCACACCTACTTGGGAGGAGGAATTATATGGAGTTTATACCAGGGAGTCAGGAACCTGTGGTCTTCTTATAACCCTACTAATCGTATAGGAGGTTGGAGTCTGAACTGATGCCTGTCCTAGGCTGTGGACATCTCCAAGACCAAAGTACAGTTGGCACTGTCGCCAGGAAATACGTTCGCAGCAGATAGCAGAAGTAAAAACAGTCACAGGAAAAATTAAAGGAAAGTATTACCACTGAACATAGCATCACAAGTAAAGAGACTGAAGTACAAGAACTGTATCCATCATACGAGCAGGTCAGCAGGCAGAGGAAGCAGGGGTACCGTGGGCACCAGTCCCCCCACTTCAGTGTGGGTAGAGCAGTTACCCTTCACCCATGGGAGATTCACTCCAAACCAGGAAGTACAGATAATACTGAGTCTTATACCACTTGAATTTTTCCTATATATACACACCTATGATAAGCTAATTTATAAATTAAGCATAGAAAGAAATTAACAGCTAATAACAATAAAATTTTCATCACAATATTGCAGTAAAAGTTATTTGACATGTACTGTAGATTTTTCCATCTGATACGCTGGGACCACCCATGACGGGAGGTAAATAAAGCCGTAACAAGTAGAACCACAGATAGGGGCTCCCTCTCCCGACCCCTTACTGTGCACCTGCCTGGCAAAGCTACATGTGCTCTAGAAGACCAGGAGAGTGAGCGAGAATCATGGTAGGTGATGGAAACTTACCCTGGGAGATTAAAGTCTGCGGACAGTTTACACCGATGAAAATTTATCATCTGTGGCCCATTTACGATATTTGATCATGATGTGTACAGTCCGTGGCTGATTTCCAAATCTAAGTACCGCTTTGAAAATGTGAGTGACAATCCCAGTGGCTACACGCCCCTGAGCAAGTTTTCTCCAAATTCGATTTAAAAATAAGTAAACAACCATTGCGATCCAAGAAAGGTTGTTCAATTTCTCTCCTATCATGTGAACATAAATCTGTGAAAATCGTATTATAGTAACATAATGATTTTGTGGAAATAAAGGCAAAGAAGAATAAATTTTACAGAATCAGTAAGTTCATGAGTTGTGACTTTACTCATTCAGACAACAAAACCCGTCAACAGCACCCCAGACACATACAGTAATTAAACTCAGCTAGCTGTGATATTTTGCCAAATTTTAATCACATAATAACTATAGCCTGACAAATCTTCACTTGATTTATAACTGATACCTGTTCAGGCGTGTGGCTTTTGGGAGGCTGGGGACCTAGGGGTGTGTTTCCGTGGCTGAGCCCTGGGGGATTCACGACCCCTTCCCGGCCCTGTGGTGTCTGGGAGAAGCCACCAGCTGTCTAAGGAAATCCTTGAATCCCTGGATTCTACTGGCCTCGGTCCCGAGGGCGCCTCCATGTGGCATCTCATAGCAATGACAGAAAGATGTCATTTTGCACCAAGGAAATTCTGCTGCTTACGCCGTGGGTATTTTTTGAGAATTCAGAGGAAGAGTGATTAGTGTTGGCAAACAATTCACGTTCTGAGATCGTGGAATACCTTGTACATATAGGGGAGAGAAGGGACAGACAGACAGAGACACAGACACACGGCAGGGGATGATATTATTCACAGCAGCAAAGAGCTGGGGGCGCAGAGGCTGCGCTGTAATTCTGGACCACACCAGGTTGGCAGGTTGGCTCCGTTGCTACTTGGCCACAAGAAATTGGGCAGGTTTCTTGCAACCTGCAAGCCTGTGCGCTCCTGTGCCAGACAGCCTGGGTGTCGCAGAGGTGTTCTGACAGAAGCATCACCTGGCCCGGCCCTGCTTCCTCCTGCACATCCTGGAGGGAGGCCTGACCCCCCACCCCCACCCCCTGCTTCGTGTCAGGGTCACCAAGGGGCCCAAGCCAGAGCTTCACCTCTGGACGTGCAGGCGAGAGGGGAAGCAGCCCGCACGGCAGCCCCTTGTCCTCCCGGAGGCTGAGCCTCCACAGGACCAGCCAGAGGCACTGCGGCCCTGGCTAAATCCCAGCCACCTTGGGGCTGCTGACACCCGCAGAGTCCACAGCTCCTGACGGCCGTGGGCCTCGGGTCGCCGCCTGCCCCTGCGTCAGGCACACACGGCCTGCCTGCGCCTTGACCCCGTGAGGCCTCACCCTGCTCCCGCTTGCCCTCAGCCTAGCGCAGAGCACTGCCGGGAGTTCCAGGGCCCACAGCCTGCCGGGAACGGCCGCCACGGGGTCTGGACGTGACGGGCCACATGGAGAAGTCCCCAGGACTCGCCGTGCCCCTTCTAGCTGAGTTTACCGTCCTCAGAAATGAGGGGTTTCCTGGGTACACAAAGGGTCGGAGAAGCTGTCTCCCTCAGTGACCCTCCCTCCGTGTGGCTTTTGTCCCCGAAGCTCTTCTCTGCCCCCGTCACTCTACACCCTCTTCCGGCCTTCTTCTTGCACCTGCCGAGCTGGGCCTCACCCCTCAGCCACAGAATCCTCGGGACAGTGCAGGCCGCGATGTCAGCCTGTCCAGGTCCTCCGGTGCCAGCTCCTCATAAGTTTGCCATGTCGACCCCCTTACCAGGAGACCCGGGGGACCTGTGCTCTGAGCAGGGCCTTCCTCCCAGTGAAGGGAGGAGCCCAAGATCGCAGGGCACCTATGGGCAGCCTCAGTCTCCCCACGGTGTGAGTGAGGCCTGCAGGGAAACACAGAGCCTGCCTGGAGAATGAGCAGGCCCTGTGTGCCCCATTACCAGGGCACGCTCTCCCTCCCGCCTCCCCTCTCACACCCTCACACTCCCATCGGCTCCGCCCTGGCTTTGCATTTGTCTGTTGGGCCCGGGGCCCTGACCTGAGCTGAGAGAAGCTACCTGCTCAGGTCGGCATCCTGGGTGCCATCTCGGGCTCCAGCCCTGACCGTGGGGAGGAGTGTCAGCAGGGCATGGGCTCCCCGGGGCCTCCTCACTCTGCCAGGCCAGAGGCGGGCAGAGGTGCCTCCAGGCCCCTCACCACATCCAGAGGTGCAGTCCCAGGTCCCGCCCTGTAGGCCTCTCCCTATGGTGTCACAGTCACCTGAAGCATTCAGAGGCCAATCCTAGCATCCTAAGATCAAGGAAGATACGTGGGAGTTCTTCAAACCCCCCAGTGCTTGCAGGGAGAATGATGGGGAATAAAAGAGACAAAAACAATCTGCAGGGTGCAGTGGGGGACAGGGAGAAATCTGCCTCCAGTGGATAGCTTTCCACAAACGCTACAGTGGCCCCACTTTTATTTCATTGGCAAGGAGCGCAGGAGAGGGGGTGGCGTGCTCTTCCGGGAACAGCGGCAGCAGGTGGTTAGAAGAGCCTGGGAGGGACCCTGTCTGGTCCTCAAAGGGGACCCAGTGGAGCCCCTTGTCCACACCAGGACGTCTGCCTTTTATACTGCCCTCGACAGAATGCTCTCTCACCTCAGCAGCGCTGTGATTAGGGCGCTCCCACACAGCCAGCAAGTCTGCGATCTTTTCCAAACCGCTGCTTCCCGGCAAGTTCACCCTGGGCCTCAGGACTGCAGGGGCTGTGCCCTGGCCCCCACCGAGGACCTATGTGTACCAGGCTTGGTCTCCAACAAAGACATAACTTGCTGGCAGTTAAATTAAGCTCATCGATCTAGGTTTCCTGTGTGTGTGTGTGTGTGTGTGTGTGTGTCTTTGTAATCAGTGAAACAAAGGGATTTAAAAGGGAGGAAAAAAAAACACAATAGAAAAACTAGACAAGAATGAAGAGGAGGTGGAGGAGAAGGGAGAAAAGGACACTAGGCCTGGACCGCTGTGTCTTCCACCCTCCTACACCACCCCGGCACAAGGCACTGTCAGCCATTTTCTGCCAAGTCCTAGCAGGTCAGGTTTAGGACTCTCTTGCCTGAAGCGGGGCAGCGTTTGTCCTGAGAGATTCCTGCCCCAACCCCGTGGGGCAAGAAGAAGCTCGTGTCCCCCTCATTCCGCACTCCAGCCTGGCCCCTCTTGCCCCTGCCTCCCCTGCCACTCCCTCCCTGGGTCCCAGAACCCCCACTTCTGTGACAGCTCTGGGCTGGGGCAGGCTGGGATGCCACCCTGGACCTCCAGGCAGACAGCCATGACCTCCTGCCACCCCAGGGGGAGACAGGTTAGTGGTCAAGAGATGAACCCGCCTAGCCTGGACCGTGTGCTCCTTCTGTGTGGTTTGCTGTAACAACAACAGTGGCTGGTGTTGGAGTGTCACCTCCTGACAGTTCCATGTTGATATCAAGGTAGAACCTTCTAGAACCTTCTAGAAGGCCACCTGGGAGATGTGTTTGTCTCTCTGTTGCTGATTACAGCTGCCACGCTTGGCACTGGCTCTACTCATCTGGAAGTGCCTGTGGGTTGGTCTGTGTTGTGCCACGTGCACAACCCTGAACTGGTGCCAGGGCAGCACTATCCACAGGAGATGTAGGTTTAGCTCCAGATACTGATGTCAGCACTGACACTGTACCTACCGCGCGTCAGACACAGGCCGCCCTCTGTACCTCTCCCAATGCTTCAGACCTTATAACTATGCAGAAAAGTAGGTGCTCATTCTCCAGAGACCGCCGTCTCGCTGCTGGCCTAGGCTTAGCCTGGTCTCCCCTGTGCCCCTCAGAATGACCACACGCCCCATAACATGCGGCCATTGTAAGAATGTAGAAAGGGACACTTTCTCTGCCTGGCCCTGACAATGCCAACAGGCCGAACTTGGAACATTTACCTTTTACACACACAGCCCCACTGGAAACCCTCGTACCTGTGTCCTGGCGAGTCCTTCCCTGGCTTCCCTTAGGTCAGGAGGGGAAGGTGGCCTGAAGGGCCTTCCGCTCGGCCTGGGTGGAGAGGCCACACGGCCTCCCGACCTCCAAGGACTTCAGCCCCAGAGAAGCTCCCCACCTTTGTTCTGTGGTTCATGAGGCTTGTGAGTCTCTCTCAGCCCCACGTGAAACAAGCCAGGCAGACAGTGGAAACAGCCATGTAGCACAATTAGGTGAATTTAAGCTAATCGTGTACACAAATTCAGCTATGTGTCTAGAGAAAGACAGTCATGAAGCGGTTCCCGGGCCCTGGAGAAGCCAAGGCAAGTGTAAGAGACGTGAGGCCCTCGCCCCGGAAGCCTGGCGTCTCACAAGGGCTTCTGCTCCAGTTCGAGGCCTCCTCGGACCACAGCGCACAAGCTGGACATCCCTCAAGGGCGGCTGGGCTGGCCGTCGGGTGAGTGTGACCCAGGCGTCTCCCGCCCACCTTCCCGGCTGCCCCCAGCAAGCGGGCAGCGCTCGGCTGATCTCCACCTGGGCCAGGGCGGCTTCGGAGCCCACCTTCTCTCCGTGGCCTCCTCGTCGCTGGGCAGGAGGAAGCGGAGTGAGAGAGGCCATGCTCCGCTCCTCCAGAGAGCAGCTGTCTGTGGAGGGCCCCCGCTGTGCGGGTGCAAAGCCCTGTGGAGGGCAGGACCGGCCGCAGACAGAGGGAGGGCTGCCTACTATACAGCAGAGATCCCTCTCTAGGTGATAACAGCACCCTCACCCAGGTGAGGTCCACCGGACCCCTCTGCTTCGCGGAATTCACAGCGGAGGACTCGAACATCAGACCGGCAGTTTTTAGGGGCTTGTCGCTGTAGGTGCCTCTTTCCACCTGTCCGAGTGGGGGGGGGGGGCCGGCATTGCGGCTTCTGTGGCTCCTCCCTGGTGAGCAACCCAATCGGTCCGGGATGAGGGGAGGCTCGGCGCTGGCGGCAGCCCCAAGGGCTGAGGCTGTGGGGCTCTGAGCAGGTGGCGACACCCCTGTCTGGGCCCCAGGCCAGCTGGGCCACGTTCATAGTGTCCTCCGCCTCCTCCCAGCCAGCTTCCTCCTGTTGGGTCTGTTGGCAGGAAGGGCAAAAGTAAGTTTATCAGAATTTCCATGACAGTGAGGCTTAAACGTACAGCACTGCTGCAGACAGCGAGGACCTCTGTGTGAAGTTGCGTTCTTTATACATCAACCCCTATCAGACTACATTTTAGCATTTCGGTGACATTTTTTCTCAGTGATACCTGATGATTCTAGTTGAAACCACATAAAATCACTACCAAAGTAGTGAAGTTTGGGTAACAGGGACAAACTGAGTAGGTGTGATCACTTCAAAAAAAATTTAAATGAAACTCTGAACAAAAGTTGAAATGCTCAGAAACCTCACAGTTCATATGCGGCAGCAACCTATTTGAAGCATCTCCAAGTTTGGTTTCTAAAACGTACTTGATATTACTATGAGTGAATACGAAGCTGAATGTTTTCTAAGTTCTCCTATTCCTCTGTTCTCCATGTTGTGCTGTTTGGCACACTTTGGCAAGTGGGCTGTGACCTCTATCCATAAAATTTTATTGGAAGACAGCTGTCCTCATTTATTTACCTACTGTCTGTGCCTGCTGCCCTCTACCAGGAGAACAGAGTAGGATGAACTGTATGTTCTGTATGGGCCAAAAAGCCTGAAATATTTAGTTTGGTTCTTGACAGAAAACGTTTGCTGACCTGGATGCTACATAAAATAAATAATTGTATTTTACAGACTTTATAGAAAATATAACAAAGCAACTATCTCCTAAAGAAGTGACCCAAGAGTCTTCTTCTAAAAAAATTTAAGGAAATAAGTATTATATATAATCATTCCAGGCAGTAAACTAAAAGAAGATGTTACTGTTTGTGATTTTTAAGATGTTTCATGATCTTTTACACTCTTTTAAGTTTGCAATTTGTTGTCAATTTCTTTCTCTGAATATTCACTTTTCTATTTAATTTGGCATTAGACATTTCCAGTTCTTAAAGAGATCTTATGATCGTATCATTTTTAGACTTCACAAAACCTGAACCTCTCTAGTTAAATGGTAATTGATGCCTCAACAGAGGAAGGCTGTGAAATTCAACCGAACTCTCTTGTGCGGATTTCAAAGTCTTATTACTGCAGATGAAGGGCTGAGCGAGGGAAGCCCGACGGCCTGAAGGGGCAGGTCCGGTGACAGCACGAGTGACATGAAATCACGGTGGAGTACGGCTGCTGAGGCCACGGCCAGGGAGTCCTGGAAACTGCCTCGACTGCCCTCCCTGCTCAAGGGCTCACTGCCAGGTCCCTCATTCCCACTGTGGAGGGCACGGGGTGAGGATGGGCATTGTTCCCCTCGCACCTCAGCCGCCCGGAACCAAATGCCACTGCAGAACCCCCACTGGCAGGAGGCCTCAACACGGCTCCTGCGCAGGGCGATGAATGGAGAGCAGATGCCACAAACTTGGTCACGGGCGGCGGCGGCGGCAAGGACTCCCAGGGCCCAAGTGGAGCAAGGCAGCTCTTTTCTCATCACCAGGGAAACTAGATCTCGAATTTAGCCTCCTTCCCACCTTCCTGGGTCACGTGTCCTCTTTCTGGGCCAATCATAGGAAAGTGGGAGCCCGAGTTCCATCTTCAGGTCACGTGCATATCCTGAACCAATCACAGGAAAGTCAAGTACCGCTGACTCCATGGGCAAACCAGTCCTATGAGGTGTGTATTAAGCCTTCATAAGTGTTTTCCCCTGCAGTTGTAATGCTGGAGAATCCTGAAAACACCTTACAGTGTAGTCAGTAGGACTCTGAAGACGCACGCCCCACCCCCAGCTCTGGGTGTAGTTTCCGAGGCTGGGCCTTGCTGGTCTCCCAGGGCCTTCTGGGATGCTGGAGTAGAAGCTCCACAGCCCCTGAGAGTCAGCAGCAGGCCAAGGAACCTCGGGGAACAGTGGATCGTTTGTGAAGGTAAAACTAACCAGAGAGGACTTGAGGAAACTGTCAGAAAGCAAAGCTCTTCAGAGCCATCACTGCCGCTGTCACCTGCATTAGAGACGGATGAACTCTGGAAAGGTGAGCTGCGACACCAGACATCCTCACTCTTGAAAAGAATGGGCTTTTCCACGAAGCCCAGGGCAAGTTTCTCCAAACAGAAGGCATTAACTTTCAGTCTCACCTCTATCCTGGAGAGAGGACTGGAGGCAGAAGGGGAATTAATCATCAGTGGCTAATGATTTAATCACGCTTATGTGATGACATCTCCATAAAACTCAAAAGGACAGGGTGTCTAGGGCTCCCTCACAACTGAACATAGGAGATTCCTGGAGAGCTGCCCCAGGAGAGGGCCATGCCTCTTCCTCCACACTCTGCACCCCTCAAGTGTAGCCTTTGTGATATCCTTTCCGGTCAACTGGTAAACCTAGGTGTTTCAGTGAGATGCTGAAGCTAATTCATTGAACCTGAGGAGGGGGTTGTGGGGATCCTGATATGTAATTGGTTGGTCAGAAGTGCAGGCAAAACAACTTGAGGCCTTCAGTAAGCCCAAAAACAGAGGGGCAGGTTGGCAGTCTTGGGGACTGGGCCCTTCGCCTGTGGAATGTCATGTTCTTTCTAAGTGGAAGGTGTCAGCTTCAACTGGATTAGATGACACCCTGCTGGTGTGTGCTGTAGAACACATTTCGTGGTGTTGGGGAGAAATCCCCACACATCTGAGGTGATCTGTTTTTGGAGAGTACATACCTCTGCCACCCAGCACCAAATGCCACTGCAAAACCCAGACCGACAATGGGAGAAACTAAGTCTGAGTTTTATTTTTCCACTGTGCCCTTGTGATGGCTGAAGGGACATATCCAAATGCAATGTGTGGGCTCATTTGGATTCAAACTATCAACTATAAAAAAAAATAAAGGTAGAAATGCATGTGACACTTGGGGAAGTCTCAATAGTGGGTATCATCAAAAATTTCTTGTTTGTTTTTGTGGTGCCAGCAGTTGAAACCAAGGCCTCGTGCATGCTGGGCAATACTGTCATTAGTAAAGATTTGCCATTTAAATTTGTAGGCTGTGTTAATGGAAAATTAAAAGAGGGAGAGCTTCCTTATCTTTCAGAAATGCAATCTTGTACTACCTTGCTTCGGTAATGGCCACTATGGACTAATTACTTCCCACTTCTACATCATTTGCATGTCCCCTCCTACCTCCATTCTGGGTTTGGCTTCATGACTTATTTTGTCTAATGAGACATTAGCGAACGTGCCGCAAGCAGAGGCTTGAAAAGCACTCGGAGGTCGGGGCTTGCCTTCTCCTGCCTCTGGAAACTCTTGGAATGTGTCCACCCGGGGAGCAAGCCCAAGCTAGCCTGCCGTAAGGCTGAGTGAGAACTGAGGCACCTCTCCCAACTGTCAGATGTGTGCGTGAGACCGTCACAGACAGCACCCTGGCCGAGTCACCAGCTCACTGCATCCTCGTGAGAGTGCAGACATAATCGGCAGAAGAGCCATCCGGCTGGTCCCCACCCAACTGTCAACCCACAGAATCGTGACCTAGTAACGACTGCCATTGCAAGACATTCACCATAGATAGGGAATATAATTCTGAACCGTGTACAGATAGAACTTCAGATGCCCGGGCATTTGCTTCTGCTGGTAGGGTGAATGAAGGTATAGATGAGAAAAGATTTTGGCTCATAATTATTAAAGTTGGTGAGTGTTTCATATCTCTATTCTCTTTACTTTTGGTTATGTTTGACATGGAAATTTCCATAATAAAAAATAAAAGGAAGGAGGATGAAAAGAGGAACCGAGGAGAAAGAAAAGAGAATAGCTCTTCTATTATTAGATAAAGCAACTGAGACACAAAGGAGAGTGAGTCTGCTGTGCACACAGCCAGGTCTCTGCAGAGTTCACTGCTGAACTCAGCTCCCCGACGCCCAGGCCGGATCCTTGCCCTTGTTCGACACGCCCAGGAAAGTCAGTAGGAGGAAAAATACAGGGAAGAACAACCTCCTCTCTTGCTGGAGGAAGGCCTGGGGACAGGTCTAAGGCGTCAGGAGGTGGGGAGACCTTTGATGACAAGGGGTTCTACTTGTGTGATGTGCTGTTTAGCATCTGAGGAACAAATATATGTCTTGCCATGCACTCACATCACACAGAAAACAAGGAAGAGCTCCTTCCTATACTCTGCCCTGCTGTGTTGGCACCAAATGCTTGCTCTGTTTTTCAAAGTATGTAGTCACTGCAAGAGATACATCAATACTAAAATCTCATCTTCAAGTCCAAATATTTTAAAGTTGTCTCTTTCCCACATGTACAAAATGAGCAAAGCTTTTATTATTCATCAAATGAGAAAATTAAGCACCGCAATTATCTGTCTATTGCCCCAGGAGAGATTGGGCACCGTTTAATCAGTCTTCACTATGTGAAGCTGCAGACTGCTCCTGACCGTAAACAGACATTAAAGAGGTTACTTAATGAAAAAGGAAAAAAAAACTTCCAGGTCTTCATAGCCAGTGTTGGTTTCCCTGAGAACTTATGAACCTTAGAACTCAGCTGGAGTCTAGGGGAGGAAGGAAGATTCCAGAAGGTGATAACTCGGCCTGTAACCAAAAAGCCAAATACAACAAGGCTAAGCTAAACTGCAGTCTTTCTCGACACCGAGCTGGCGGGGGCCCTGCCTTGCTTTTCTTGGGAGTGGTGTTCGCTGAGAGCACCCACGGGGCTCTGTGTTTATGTTTGATGGTTGGTCTGAAGTCCTCCATCCGCAGAGCCAGCTGGCAGAGCTCGGGGAGCCCACGTCGCCGAGGGCAGGCATCAGTGCTGGCCACAGCTCAGACATGCTCCTGCAGGTCACGGTTGTGTGTTGCTGAGTCCTGGGTACGTGGGGAAGGGACCCCAGTTCTCCTTCCCTTGAGGGGCTGCAGGGCCCATCCCCCAATCCCTGAGGGTCCTGAGTTTCTTGGAGTCACACCTAACAGTCACATAGATGTTTCCTATTTCACACCCATTTATTTAACGCACAGAAGTTTTCAAGTCCAGGGGTCTCTGGGGGCAGCTGATGAGGAAAGGGTGGTGGTTCTGGGCCCGGTGAGGTTAAGGTCACCGCCCCTCTGCTGAGCGGGAGGCAGAGGCGGGCTGGGGGACGGCCTGGGCCCTCGCAGTCTGTGGACAGTCCTGCCCCGAAGCGTGGCCCTTGTCTGCAGCCAGCCCACTGACACCAGCGGGCCTCCCAGGCCCCCGGGGGCGGACACGGGGGACACAGGCGAGTGGCCTGAAGGCCTGGAAGAGCCAGCCACGGGTCCTGGGAGCGGCCCTGGAGCAGAGCCGGGGCCCACGCCTGGCCAGGGCCGGGCCGGGTCGCAGGTGTCGCGGCCGCGCTCCCGAGGGCGGGCGCTAGGGGGCGGGCGGCTGGGCGTGCGGGCGCCGCTCCGGAGGGTGCGGTGGTGCCCGGCGCGGGGCGCAGCCCGGCTCAGCCCCGGGGGTCCGCTGGCGCCCGGCAGGTGCCCAGCACCCCGCGCCGACCCACTTTCCCCGCCTCCCCGCCCCACGCCGAGAATAAACGCTACCCCGCGGAGCAGGTGCGGGCCGAGGGCGGGCGCGCCACCTCCTTGGGCTGCAGCTGCGGAGGGCAGGGGAGGGCCGGGAGGAGAGGGAAGCGGAAGGCGGAGAAGGGGAGAGAAGGCCGGGCAGGGCGGGCGCGAGGGGCCCCTGCTGCTCATTCTGTGCGGCTGCGGGGGAACTGTCGAGCTGATGGACGGCATTTGCGCCCAGCTCCCCTCCGGGGCCCGGCGGTCCAGGGCTCGGGCCGCACCCACCGCACCTCCCTGGGCTCTGGGCACGGCGGTCTCTGACCTCCCTCTGCCACCCCTGTGGCCCGAGCCGGTGGGTCTGGCCCCTCCCCGGGCGCGGCCTTCTCAGAGGAGACCTCTCGATTCCGGGCGTGTCTACGTGCGGGCCTGGGCTCGTGGCCTGCGCCCGGCGTCGGCCTGGCTCTGGGAAGCGTCCCGTCCCCGGGCTCTCCCCTGGCTCTTTCGCGGCCGCACAGCGGGGGCCGTCCCCTGCCGGCGCGGCCCGGCCCCTCACCTGAGTGTGCACTTCCCCCCGTTACTCACATGTGTTAATGCTTATAAAGGATATTAATTCATCGACAGACCCAGTGCCAAAGGACATCGTGTTGGCTCTTCCTCCCGACCTAAACATAAAGCTTTCCGTGTAAAGTTCATCAAGCAGCGTACACACACGCATATGAACATGCCTTGTGCCGAAGTGGGATTGGGATATAAAAAGAGCTAATGCACATGTAAACGCCAAACACCAAACCCGTGGCCTGAGCCCTCGTCACATATTAACTCATTTCACTTGTTATAGGCTTCTCTGAGGTTTGCCACTGTCACCCAGATTGGAGCTGTAAACCAAGACCTCCTACTTTTTTATGCACTTTGCTACATATATTCTATGTTATTTTGAGCAACCATTGGAGATTCCAGAAGGAGTCGGTGGCCCTGTGTGCTTGGGATTTCAGAGGTCTTAACGCAACCGTGGGACCCTGTGCTCGTTCCGCAGACACTGTGCCACCTGACCACCCCACTACACCAGTGGGCTCCCTCGGCGCAGAGAGCGGGGAGGAGACCCAGGCCCGGCAGAGGCCCACACCGCTGTGGAGGGGGATCCTGTGGCACTGGGGGGCAACCCACGAGCCTGGAATTGGAGGAAGGTACCTGACCGGCGCTAGTGGCGTTACCCGAGCTGTGCCTTGTCCCATGGTGGCCAAAGCACACAACAGACCTGCCTGTACCTTTGACCTGTGAAGGGTCTTGCTTGACCTCTGCTCGCTTTTCCGGGGTTTTCTGGGACTGCACCTTGAGAATCCTCAGAGCTCTCTGGGTGCCCATCATAGTCCTTTTTCATTTTATAGTCTTTGCTGTAGGTTGTAAACCCTCCTGTCTTATACATACAATTGATTAGCCTCAAATCTTTTAATGTTTGCCAATCTGATAGGCCAAAGGGAAACAAAGAAAAAAGAAAAGGAAAGTACTTCGTGGATTTAATTTACATTTATTTGCTTTTCACTAGGGCGGTGAGAGTGGAGATATTACTTCAAATGAAATCCGCTTTGTCCTCGTAGGATCGCAGATCTGGAGGTAGGCAGAGCCTGGTGAGTGGACCCTGTTTTCCGGCCTGCTTGTGGTCATGCTTGTCCTCATGGCCAAGTCCTCATCAATAGGATGAGGAGCCCTGGTGGGAACCACTTCTGTGCTGGGCCTGTGTGGAGTATCACCCGTAGATTCCTGGGGATGGGAGGGAGGTCTTGAGACTTTATCAAGGTTGTCTACAGGGTCAGAGCTATCTACTAGGAACTCAGAGACATTTTCTTCCCTCAGGAATGTACAGGGAGTCTCTGATATATGTGATATCACAACAGCTTGAAAGCAGAGAAGACATGAAAATCCAGCTGGTGGCAAGCCAGACTCTGGAAAGATTTTTAAATATACAATGTTCGTCTTCTTACTAAATAGTTTTTAGAAAAGTAGAGCTATTTTCACAAATATTATTGGAAATAGCATGCCATCATTATTAATAAATGAATAAACACTTAAACATTTTCTCCAGTCAAACTTCCACTACATTATAGAGCACACGGTTTCATGCATAGCAGTGAAAGCACTTCAGTGGAGTTGAAGGAAGGCTCCATCTTGGCTCATGGTGCAGGAGGGGTCAGTCCATGGTCTCCTTCCATCTCAGTGTGGAGCGCAGGGCAGAGCATTCACTCACTCTGGGACCAGGGTGCAAAAAGAAGAGGAAGTGGCAAGAGTCTCACCAGTTCCTCCTGGTGACCGGGCGATATTGCCTCCAGGTCTCAGCTTCTGAGGATCCTGTGCCTCCCAATAGAGCAACAGCACCACCCTGGGGACCAAGCATGGCTTGGTTGTCAATGCTGAAGATCAAACCCACCGTCCCTTCACTGAGCTTCATCCTCGGCCCTTTTCACATTTTGAGACAGGGTCCCTCTAAGTTGCTAAGTTGCCCAGGCTGAGCTTGAACTTGTGATCCTCCTGCCTCAACCTCCAGGAGTGCTGGCATTATAAGCATGCAGTACCACACCCAGCTGGAAATAAACCTTGATCTTTAGGGTACATTTTAAGAACCAAGCTGTGGTGGAGAGTAGGCCTTTCTGAGCCAGCATGTCTGGGGATTCTGGTCTTGCCTCATCACTCTGGGTCTGCGGGACAGTTCTTAAGAAAGCACAACTCCCTCTGGCCGGACTGCCCGGCAGCCCTGGCACCACTGAGGCCATAGGACCGTGGAGCTGGGGAGGCGGTGGGATCTGGGCGCCCTGTCTCTCCTTTGGCTGCCACTCGCCGGACAGGTGCTCAGGAAGCACCTGGTCCGCGCCGTGCACTTCTGGCAGCTCTGGCTTCCGTGTTCGTGCTGCACGCGGACGTCCTCCGGGTCCCGTCTTAGCCCCAGAGGCCCGTAAGGAGTCACCTGCTCGTGTCCCACGGTCCCTTCCTCCTCCTCTGCCTGGCCCAGACCTGGAGTCTGAGTCAACGTCCCTCCCGTACTGTAGCCGCTCCCCGGTGATGTCGGGTTTCCCCATAAATCTGACCTCATCCTTTTAGAAACCCCCCCCGCCCCGTGTGCTGGTGGCACTTTTCGTAGTTTCTCTGAACTTCTAAGTATTTATTTTTATATTCGCTCTTCTATTTCACAGGAAGGGGTGGATGAGTAGAAGGTCTTGGATGTGTTTCCTCAGCCCTTCTTGACCCCAGGAGAAAACAGTGGTTGAATGAATGAGCAAAAGCCCTGGCTGTGGACCCTCGGGAGGGAGACGTCGGGTCAGTGCGGGGCGGACTGAACGGACGCGCAGAAGTCTCCGTGCCAGGGCACCGGCAGTCGGGCGAGGGCGGCGTCTTTGTGTGGCGATGCAGGAGCGCAGCCCTGCAGGACACACGAGGGTTGTGGCTGTTCCCACCCTTCAGGCTTAACGTAGTGGATGGGAGTTGAGCTTTGGCCGGACAATCATTAGGAATTCTCCCCCGCGTTCTAGTTCGGACTCGCAGGGAAAGCCTGGCTCACTTCTCCTGAGCACCGGGCCATACATAAAGAGGAAGGGTGCTAGGCAGCACCCCCAGAGGAGAGGGAGCCCCGGGACTGTGTGCAGGGGATGCTGTGGGTGTCTGAGAACCGCTGTTATCCCTGCCAGGGGCCCAATCAGTTGCTAACATCACGTTGGCCGGGTTGCCTTCTGAAAGCAGGCAGACCCTTTAAAGAAGCATCCAGACAGCAGCAGGGAGCCTAGGGTGACCATGGAGCAAACCAGGAAGCTTCCTCGGCCCGCGGCCTCGAATTTCATGTAAAAGAAAACACTTCCCTCCCGAGGCAGTGGGCTGAACTAGGAGTTTGGCCAGGGCACAAACCAAAGCAAAGCCTTCCTGCTTCTCTGGAAAGTCGGCCACACCCTGCGGACATGGGAAAGGCTTTCTTCTCTATTTCAAATGACCCCATTTCTCCTTTTTTAGATGCAAATGTTTGTTTGGTCTGCTTTGAAATACCTCGGTGCAGCTGAAATAATTTAAGGCAGGCCTACCAAAAGCGACCACTTCCTGGCCTTCTAATGTGTGAACCCTACTGGGCAGGCACAGAGGGATTGGAAACACACCTGGGGCAGGGCAGCCCCTCCCTGCTGGGGCCTCGCCTGAGCCTGGCAGACAGGGTGGGCACTACGTGGAAGACTCGGTGTGCCATGCAGGTGGGCGGCCTCTGTGGGCCCATGATGGTGGCCAGGAGGGAGCCAGCATTAGTCAGGGGTCTGGCACGCCGGTCCCCTCGGGAGAGGGCCACGGGGCCGTGGGCTGCACCTTTCAGCAGTTAGTTTGTGCACTCTGACTTTTTATGCCACATCCTAGAGGTATAGGGTGTGCAGAAATCTGCGGCAGAGGAAGAGCCTTCTGCGAAACACTGCAGGGACTGAACTAATAGAATGAAGTGTCCCTCGTGTCTGCAGGGGACCGGTTCCAGGACCCAGAGGACAGCACGGTCTGCGGCCTCTGAGCCCCCTGCATAAAATGGTGTCGCATTTGCACAGAAGCTGGGTGTGGCCCTCCTCTGTAGACATTAACCATCCCTCCTGACTTGTGATGCTTCGTACGGTGTGGATACCACATAGGGTGCTTATTCTGTATAGTTTGGGGGGCAGTGGCCAGAACAAAGTCTACACATGCTCAGTACAGAAACAGTTTGTTTCCCTGAATATTTCCCATCCGTGCTGGGTCACCCATGTGCGGAATGTGGGGACACAGAGGTCCCCCGTACCTAGGAAGCACGAAGTGGGATGGGAGCAGGTGTGAGTGACCTGACGGCGTGCGGGCCCCGCCCCCACTCCTGGAAAGCGCTTACTGATCCGGGGATGTGAGTGTGTCCAGGGACGAGGAGCCTCGGTGGGCTGCCTCGGGGAGAAAACCGAGCCTTCACATAGGAGCCGGGACGGTAGCCTGTGGTGCCTGGTTTGGCAAGACGGCACAGCAGCCTCCCAGGCTGCGCGGGATTCAGCGGCACCTGTGTGATGGCGGTGTCTCCCCGGGGAGGACGGAAGGCTGCATCAGCAAGGCCAGGAGGCAGGAGGCGGCACGGTCTCCTCTCCGCCCTCACACTGTGCTGCAGCCCTTTCTCCAGTGCGAGGGCAGCAAACCCGGAACAGAAAACCTTGCTGTGAGCTGATGGGGGTGGGGCCATGCTGCAGCAGCCCGACCCAGGTGTGCAAAGCTGGAGCCAGACACCCTGGCAGAGGGTGCCCTTACCTTCTTGAGGACGTCCCTTACAAGAGACATGTTGGCTCATGCTGGTGTCTGAAAACAGCTCTCTAGGCTGGGGCCTGGCTTAGTCGTTTTCTCATCACTAAGACAAAACAATTGACACCCACAACTTAAAAGAAAAGAGGTTTATTTGGGCTCACAATTTCACTCCATGGTCAGCGGGCTTCAAGGAAGGGCATGGTGGAAGCAGGAAGGGCATGGGGAAGGGTCTGGTGGAGAAGAGCTGCTCACATCATGGAAAGCAGGAAGCAGAGAGAGAGAAAGGAGCAGGGGAAGAAGTCCCCTCCTAGGTCACACAGCCAGTGACCCACCTCTTCCGACTCAGCCCCACCTCCCAAGAGCTCAGCCAGTACACTCACCTGGTTGGATCCATCAGTGAGCACAGTACAGTGCCTGCACAATCCAGCCACCTTTCTGAACTCCACTTCTGAGCACCAAACCTCCCAAACCCGAGGCTTTGGGGGACATTCTTGATCTAAATTATAACATCAACCTTACAGCCAGGAGAAAGACAGCTCCTCCCAGGTCTGCCTGGCTTGTTGTGGGTAGTCAGGCGGGCATTGACAGCAGGATCATGGGAATTCAAGAGGAGGCAGTGATAGCACAGCCTCTAGGCAAAGGAGGGTTAGCTCCCAAAGAGTCCTGGGCAGCTGACTGGCCAGCAGAAAAAGATAAAAGTGAATGCCCACATTTTGTCATGACCACACTAGATTCCATAGGGATCCAGATTGTGCAAAGGCCAAAGACTGAAATGGAAAGAGGTGGAAAACAAATATACTGGAAGAAAATGATTATAAAAATGTATTATCTTAGAGGAGGAGTGAACTTTTTGATTATGTTACAAAATCCTGAGGGCATAAACAGCATCATGGGTTTATTCTACCAGGTAAGAGCCAGATATTTCTGCATGTGTGGCAGAAGCACCCTGATTAAAATTTAGGATGCAAACAGTAAACAAAGCAAAGAATTATACCATGTCCTTAAGGTGGAATGAACATGCGGTCATTAAAAAGAGTACATTATATCTATGGTATGAAGGCTAATATCACATGAATAATGATACACACAACTTATGCCCAAGCCAAAGGCATTTGTTATCAATGAGAAAGATACCCAACGACTGACTGGAAAATGGGCAACACATAACCTTTCCAAAAGAGGAAAATGCTTCTAAGCCTTTGAAAATACTCCTACTCCATTACACTAGGAGAACTGCAAAGTAAAATGTAGATAACAAATATACTGGAAGAAAATGAGATCCTCCCATGCACCTAGCAGGTTGGCAGAGTCCCAGGGTTCATGGTTTCTGGGCAAGTCCTATTGTTTGGATCCAGAATGTTCCCCAAAGGCCCTTGTGTTGAAGGCTCAGTCCCCAGCCTGGCACTATTGGGAGGTGCTGGCACCTTTAGGAGGCCAGTCTTAGTGAGAGGAATTCAGGCGGTCAGGGTGTGGCCTGGGATCGGTCCTGGGGGCCCAGCCCTCCCTCGCCCTCTTCCCTTGCTTCCCAGCTGCTGTGAAGGGCGCGGCTTCCTCTATAGCCATCAGCGCTGCCTCCCCAGGAGCCATAGTGAACCCTCCCAAACGAGCCAGAGCAGACTCTCTCCTTCTAACATCCATCTTCTTCCCAGGTCTTCTGTTGTGGTCACAGAAAGCTGACTGACCAGTGCGTGAGCCGCTGGGACAAGCTCCCTGCGAGCTTTTGACACATCCCCCAGGGTTGCAAACCTGCACGTTCGGGCCCAGCAAGCCCCCTGCAGGGCTTTGTCCCCTGGGGCTACACACTCATCTGCCTGAGAACAGGCCTCACTGACTGGCCCAGGCAGTGGCTGCGGTCAGAAACGCAGGGAAACAGACCCAGTCAGCAGTAACATGCGTCACAGAGACTACATGGCTCCTGCAGGATGGAGCTAGCACACGGTCACTAACGAGAAGGTGAGTGTGGAGATCTGTGACAAGAAGCGCTCGCTGAAATACTCCGTTTCGAGAAAGAGGAAGATGGAGAATGTGGTTGTAGAGTCCTTGTGTGCATGTGCATGTGTGTGTCATGTGCGTGTGTGTGTGTGTGAGCGCAGAAGCATAGAAACTCCTGGAAGGGTACATAAAACATGGAACTGGGCACCGCAGGTTCCCTGGGTTGTCGCAGACTGAAGTTTTGTGTGCCCAGCGCTCCTGTGTTGAAGTCTTCACCCCGTGGGATGAGCCTTGCAAGGGGCCTGGATCACCAGGGTGAAAACCCCACGCTGCGATGATAGAAGGGCCCCAGGGCTTTCTGTTTCTGGGCGAACACAGCAGGGTGGCTGTGTGCAACCCGGATGAGGGTCCTGGCTACACCCTGACCCAGGACTTCCGCCTCCAGAACTGTGGAAAATAATTGCCGCTGTTTCTAGGCCGCCCTGTCCACAGTGCTGGGAAGCCATCCGGCTAGAGCCCAAGGAGACCAAGACGGAGGGAAAGGCCCAGGGCGGGAGCTGGGCGCTGGAAGACTTGTCTGGCGTCTCTGCCTTTTTTCTGATGTTGCAACCCACGCATTTTCAGCTCTTCAACCGGCCAGAGCCTCCTCGCCTTCGGGCAGCCGTAGCTGCCGCACCTTTCCCTGCTCCTGGCCGGAAGTGGCGTCAGCCCTGCTGCCCTCTGCCTCAGGTCTGTGCCACCCGCGGAGGAGAAGCGGACCCACAACCCACCCAGTGCCCCGGGAGGAGGGCTGCTTCTGCTGCTGAGAATCTGGTCCGTTTGTCCGGCTGGTCCCGGAAGCCTGTGAAATGAGAGGCGGCTGGCCCTGCGGGAGGCAGTCGCTGGGCAGGGAGGCAGGCCTGCCGCGGTTACCCCAGCAGTGCGCACTCCTGAGCTCTGCCAGTGCTCCCAGGGGCCCCTGGGCTGGTCCTGGGAGATGCACCCGGGAACCACTGTGTCCAAGCTACAGCACAGCTCCTCCCCTCCCCCCACGGGCTCCGACTGGGAAACCAAGAGCCCTGACGTCCAGGTCACTCCCCACAGGAGAAGGAGGGGTTGTAGCTCACAGATGCTTTTCTTCTACTAGGTGAGGTACAATCCAGTGAGTCCTTTTCTAAATAAGTGTCCGACAACGGTCTTGTTGTTCAACGGAATGCCCCAGAGCTCGCGAGCTCCGCCGAAATACAGCTGAACGATGCTCCCCAGCTACATACCGTAGACCTTGTCAGAGAATCTGAAGGCCACAGCGGTGGGAAGAAGGCCACGTCCTTGCGCCTGACGCAGCAGTGCGATCCAGCAGGGCCTCGGTGCTGGGTCCGCGGGCGGCTGCCCGGGCGCCCGAGGGGGGCGGAGCGGAGCGCAGCCCAGGCCGGTCGTCCCGTCCGTCTCCCCCATCTCCCCGCCGCCGTGCTCGCTGTGCTGCCCTTCCTGAAGCCCGCAGCAGAGGGGAGGAGGGCCGGTCCTCTCGAGGCTGAAACCTCCCGCCGCTCCGAGCAGCTCTTGGCCCGGCACGGTGCGCCCTCCGGCGGCCCGCTTCATCCCGCGAAGGCGGATGCGATTTTGAAGGCGGGAAATGTAACTGGAAAAGTGGGAGGGCAGGTGCGAGACGGGGCGGGCCTGCTCTCCTTTCCAGCGGTCACGGGCCCCACACTGCTCAGCTGCCATCTTGTGCTCTTCTTACTGCTGGTCTGCGCTGGGGCGTCTCTTCTGTGGGTGGAGGGGCGGTTGGCAGAACCTCAGAGAGGCCATCACACGCATCCCCTGGGCGCCACGCTTGGTTGGCGCCCGGGTCACGCGCCCATTAACAGGGGCTCAGAGCATGTGGAGGACATGGGCTTCCCTGGCTGTGCACACTCGGCATGAGTGTGTAACACCATCATCCAGTTCAGCTCCTCCTCCTGGGCCAGTGAAGGCAGAACAGAGCCCATCGTGAAGACAGAGTGTGCCTACGGGCCCACTTTGATGGTCGCCATCTTGGAAATGTCGGGCCATGGTGAGCTTTTTCTTTCCTCCTAGTGCCTCCAGCAAATGGGACCTCTTTTATTCCCACTCTCCTGAGTGGGCAGACAGAGACTTTGAGGGCGATTAGGTAGGGAGCAGGAAGCCACGACCAGAGAGGGCAGAGGGAGGCTCCCAAGCACGGGTCTAAGAGGAAGCCGGGGAACCCAAAGGCCTCAACCTACACTGTCTAGAAAGCCAGTGGGACCCCAGGTCTCCCCTGTGCTCCCAGACATGCCGGGAGACTTTTTCAGAGACATCAGAGAGGGTCGGCACTGGGTTCAGGCACCCTAGAAAGGCAGGAGTGAGATTCAAGACTGAGGAGGGAATTAAGGCATAAGGAGGAAGGCTTCACGCACACCATGATGACCCCCCGCGTCCTGTTTCCTCACTCCACTCCCAGGAAGTTGGCAGCCTCAGGCATGGCAGACATATGTCCCTGGGCCAGAGACTTACAAATGCTTGTATAGGAAACACAACTCCGCCCACCCGTCTAAAGCCACCCCTGCCAGCAAGGCGTCCTCAGAGAGCTCTGGAGAGCCCCCTTCTTGGATGTGCACGGATTGCTGGGGGGGGGGTCACTGAACCCACGGGGGAAGCCGCCGGCGTGAGCAAAACAAACAGAGAGAAAGGCACCCTGAGGGACGAGAGAGGAGGGCAGCGAAGGCAAGCTCCAGTGACCTCCAGGACCCGTATTCTCAGGAAAAGACAGGGGCACTGACCCAAGAAACGGCGAGACAGTGGCGGCAGTCTAAGAGCAAGTAAGGAGATGTCTAATACAAAGCCAAATCTCTCTCAGAAAGATAGCTTGACAGGGATAAAAGACAACTGAAGAGCCCATGGCACGACTCAGCACCTGACTAGCGAGGGTTGGAGGGAGAGAGCAGGAGAGACACATTCAAAGAAACTATAGAAGAAAAGCACCCACTGAAGGGCGGAGGCTGCAGAGGGAGCGTGTGAAGCGAGCTCCAGCAGAACAGACATTTTACAATTCCGCGCATCATCAAGGGGATAAAGAGACAATCCCACAAGCTGGAGGTGGGAGCCCAGGGAACAACACACACACAAAGGCCATGGATTCGACGCGGGGTAGACTTCACACGAGAAGCATCTGGAAGACAAGTAAGGGGCTAATGCCTTGGAAACATGGATGGGAAAATATTTTCAACTGAGTTTCTCCATCCAGACAAAGGGTCTCCCGAGTGCAGCAAAGAATGAGTGTGTCCTAGGGGTTCGACACCTTCAGAACTTTCCCCTTCCTTGCATCTCTTCTCAGGCAGCGTGGGAGGCCGTGTTCCACCAACACAAGATGCTAAGAACAGGAGGATCTGGGGTGCAAGAGGCCAGAGGGGCCCCAGAGGGGAGGACAGAGCCTGGGACAGGAGAGAACTGCTAGGTGATGTGACTTGTTAGAGTTTGAAGCCATTGATGGTGATCAAAAGAAACGTGGAAATATCTGGAGAAAGGTACAGTAGACCCCTGACTTACGAACTCAACCAGTTCCAGAGGGCTGGTTGTAACTCAAGTTGGTTGTAAGTCAGTTCAGCTGAGATGTAGAGGTCTACCCGGGTACACGCTGTAGATAATAAGAGGCAGGTGAATCTTTCACTGACCTAATTAATCCAAGTTGTTCTTATGTCAGGCAGGTCATACCTTGAGGCACCACTGTACTTCTCAGGACATTGAAAACTAAGTGAATGATAAAGGAAACATCCAGCTTGATACAGGAGGTGGACTGAGTTGTGGAAAAGGACTGTGCTACTACACACTATCTGGCTGTACAACGAATGTGATTTCACAGTCCTAGTCATGGAAATGCTATTAACTTAGCCAAAAAATTGGAATATAAAGATATATTGGGATGAGCACATAACAGTGAAAATATAGTGAACTATGACTGCCAAATCCTCTACTATTATAATACTGAACAATTCATGCCAAAACGTAATAGGTAAAAGTAGTCATGTGTTTGTATTTTTCAGATGCAAGTTTTGTAAAAAAGGAAAGTTATATCCATCCTTTCCAGTTCTTTTAAACTATGGAATGAGGGAGAGACAGACAGACAGAGATAAAGAGAGAGACAGGGAACAAATACTGCACTGTAAACCTAAAGGATTTAGACTGTACCTGAAATGTGTGGATGGATCACTTCTAAAAATAAGAACAAACCAGGAAAAGGAGAGGAAGTCCCCACCGTTTGATAACTGCTTTTGCCACCGTGTGGGAGAAGAGGCTGTGGGTACAGGAGTGGGCAGCTGGAGGGCACCGTGGGCCCTAGGAGACTTAGGCATTTAACAAATGGAAGAACTCACTGTCCAGTGGGTGCCCACAGGCAGACTGTAGTCATGTCTGTTGGGAAAGGGCTATCCAAAGAGCACCGGCTGCAAGCGAGACGATGCCTAGTCAGACAGTCATGGTCTTTGGGTAACTTGAGGAAGCAACTGGGCGTGACTCCCCTGGGATAAGCTTGGAAGGATGCGGCAGGCAGGAGCGGCTGACGGACCCCCGGCAGGAAAGGAAGCCGAACCAACATGAGGGCGGGAGGAGACGAGGTCATTTCTGTCTCAAGCCGGGCACAGAGCTTTGGGGTTGTCTGATTCCTCTAGCTTATTTATACCCTCATGGTTGTAGCTTTCCCCTTCTTCTGTCGAGATCTGTGCTGACCCCTGTTGGTGGCCCCAGCTGGGCAAGGGCCAGAGAATTATCTCCCACAAAGGGAGGAACTGAGGCCCAGAGAGTCGGGAAGCCAAAAGGAGTGCAGGGAGCTGGCAGCAACTCAGGGGAGCCAGGAGGTCTACTGGAGTGCAGACTTTATTGACTGTCAAGTTTCGCCACTGCATGTGAAACAAGCATGTGAGCCTCACGTGGCCTCTGAGGTCAGAAATCAGGGAACAGCTTAGCTGATTGTGCTGAGCCTCAAGGGCTCCCCTGAGGTTGCAGGGGAGCTGAGACCCGGACAGAAGTCGCTGAAGACTGGACTTGGACTGGAGGACATGCTTTCAAGCCAAGCGATCATGAAATCTCTAAAGCTGCGCTGCCAAACAAACCTTTTTTATAAACTGACCGCCACACATATTTTGTCACGGTGATGGGGCGCTGGCTAATACACTCCCACTGGTCCAGGATGCAGCGTGGAGAATGTTCACAAAGGAATGAACGCCAGGAGGGGAGATGGTTGGAGGCCCTCTTCGAGGTGGACTTTCTTGGGTGGCAAAAGGAGACGCACCCATTGGGCACCTGCTCTGTGAGATACTTTGTGCTTTGGA
>PVIC010002279.1:0-52845 GCA_004025085.1 Thryonomys swinderianus | reverse complement strand
TTTAATAATAGCATCTCTGGCTTCTCCCATTCAGTCTTCCTGTCTCCCTGAGATAGGAATGTAGGTCGGTCAGCTCCTCACTGAGAAAGTCAATTTAAAGGAGGAAAGGTTTATGTGGCTCATGAGTTCTGAAGTTTCAGTTCATGGCCAGCAAGCTCCGCTCCTGTTAGGCCTGAGGGAGGCAAGAGCATCAGGGTAGCAGGGCATGGAGCATGCTCACCTCACGGAATCCGGGGGCCGGGGATCAGGTGGAGTCCCTCAGGCCTCACCCCCATGTCTGCTCCCTTCAGCTGGGCCTCACCTCCTCTCCACCATCTCCCCAAAGAACCTCTGAATTATGATGAATCCACTTATGAAGTCAGAGCCTCACTGATAAAATTGTGTCCCCCCAAAGTCCATCTTCTGACCACAAGCTTTAATGCATGAGATTTTGGAGGCTGTTTCAAATCTAAACCACAGCAGAGTCTCACGCTACCTCTTTCCCATACATTCGGCATGTTTCGTGAATTCCACTTGTGGGATGAGAAAGCCGCAACCCCAAGAGAGAACGCCCCAGTACTGGCCACAGCGTGAGCTGTGACAGGGAGTCCCCAGAGTGGGGCCTGAGCAGGGAACGGCAGACTTCAGGCCCTGGATTCCCACCCCCACTGGCGGCTTTCCCAGGGCTTCAGCGTCTCACGACGCCCCCCTTCTTAAGCCCCATGCTTCTCTGTGGAGCTTATGATGCAGGAGACAGAACAGGCATGAGTCTAAGCATCGCACAGGTAAATACATAATTGCAAGTGGAAAACACTGATAGCAGGAGCAGCGCGGGGTGACGTGCGATCGCAGGGAGCCTGTCTTGGCTGGGGCCCAGGGAGCACCGCCGTGAAGGAGGAGAGAGGCAGCAGCGGGTAATTCCGACTGCCACTAGGATCTAAGGACAAAGAAGGCCGAGCCTCCTGTTTCTGCCCAAGCTCACATTAGCCGCAGAGACGTATGAATCATTTTCCCTATAAATGCTGGTAATATGTGAGGGTAAAGAGTAAAGATTGTGGCCCAAATTGAAAACTACAAATGGATGTCAGTGAAGTATTTCTGCACCGGGCAAGGTGTCTCCTCATAGGAACAGTAGATTCACCCAGAAACAAGCATCTAATTATAGCAGCACCATCTGTGGGACTAAAATAAGGATGATTATCAACACTATCTTTCAGGTTTTTCACTAAGTCAGAACAATTTGCTAAAAATAAGTCGTACTGTATCCGCAACGCCCCCAAACAATGTGTGTCTTCCCGTCACTGTGCCTGCCAGCTCCCCGTGGCCCTGGGGACCAAGGGCAGCCAGAAGCCCCACTGGCAGCTGCCATGTCCCCGTGATGGCTGGCTGTGTCCTGATCTGTGTCCCTGGGACAGTCAGAGCTGGGTGGAGGAAGAGAGGACTGGACTCCAGCTGGCAGTGGAGGCTGAACGGACACTAGCTAGAGCAGGAGGCCTGAATGGAGAAAGCTCAAAGAATTTCCTACAAGCATGCCATGAGCTCTGGGCCATGGCCAGATCCCCCTTCCCTGGATCCCAATGGGTCGAGCAAGGTGAGTTAACTTGACCCCAACCCCAAGAAGGTAAGGTCAACAGGCCAGACATCAGTCTGCTAGGGTTCCATGGGGAGGTTCCTTTCTAGACCAGAAAACTCGGGAGCCCCCTCAGGATACCTTTTCCTGATCTCAAACTCACAGCAACATCTGGAAGGTACTAATGAGGCCTCGTGTGCAGGGCTAAAGTAAGCAGGGTGGAGGGGATGAGCATGCCTTTCCTCTTGCTCCTCGGGCCACTGCCGCCCTGTGTGGAACCTTCATGTGAATTAGACAAAGAGGAAGTAACCCAACAAAATGCAGGCCTCACGCTAGACTGGAGAACCACTTGCATCCTGGACAGCAAAAACAGAGATGGAAGGCAGGGCCGCGGGTCGAAGCTGGTAGAAGTTGAAAGTCAACAGTGAGGTCGAACTTGCTACCCAGCGAGAGGCTCCTTCAAGCATGAGAGCGAAGTAAAGAGCAAATGTCTGTTTTCACAGGGCTGCTCCTGAACGGGAGCCTGGAAGCTGTATTTCCGGCCTGCAGCAGGGAAACGAATGCGCCCTGAAGCCATGACTTGTGAGGCAGATAAAACCGACCAATGATTGTACAAATCAGTACACAGGTGTGTGGTGGGGCTAAGAAAATCAGAATAGTTGTAGGCTAGAAGGCACAGATGCAAAGTCTAATCTGATACTGAGTTCAAGGGTGTGAAGATCCTTGTTCTTTTGGTGGGAGTTAAAGGTACCGAGTTCAGAGTTTTACAAGTTGGGAATTCATGGGATATATTAATGTGTAATTATACTTTATCTACTTATTGATTTCACCCACCTTACAGATGCTAGGCAAGTGCTAAACCACAGTCCCCAGCCCTTCTCATTTTCTAACCTGAGACAAAGTCTTTCTAAATTGCCCAGGCAAATAAAGAACAGATAATAGGAAAAAGAAGGTAGATCGTTTGCAAAGGGGAAGAGGACCAAGGGATGGGAAGGAAGGGAAGTGGGAGGGGAGGAGGAGCGGAGGGAAGAGAGCCAAGACGTGTCATGTCCGTGTACCAGCTCCCCACAGGGAATGTGATCACTGTGTGCTGCGAACATGTATAATAAAAATAAATACTAAAAACGGATCCTGTCACCCCACTGCTGCCAGGACCCCTGCTCCGTGCCAGTAACTGCTGTCATCAGCCTGCAGTATGGTTGAGACAGCGCCCTGAGCTCAGTCTGGCCGTGCTCCTTGCACAGTGCTCTCTGTACCCCAGGGCAGGTGTCCTCAGGGACGTGGTCCCGTGGTGGCCATGGCGGTGGCTGCTCTCATCTCCTGGAGCAGCCCGATCCTCGGAGCTGCTTCTCCAGCACTTCTGATCCTACCCTGTACAGTCTGTCTGTCTGGGAGGTTGTACCTCTGCTTCTCCAGTGCCGTTCTCTTTAAAAGTGGGTCGTTAGGCCCAGAGGTTTAGCTCAGTGGTTCCTGAGCTTGCCCAGCAAGCACAGATTCCTGATTAGATCCCCGGTAACCAAGTGCAACAATACTGGGCGTGGTGACTCACACCCACCAGCAATCAGCACCACACCCCACACTGCCAGGTATAGTGGCTCACGCCTATCATCCCAGTACTCAGGAGGCAGAGGCAGGAGGATTGCTGAGTTCCAGGCTTGCCTGGGCTACATAGTGGGCTCAGGGCCAGCCTGAACTACAAAGTGAGACCCTGTCTCAAAAAAAAAAAAAAAAAAAAAAAAAACTAAAAAATGTGGGTCATTACTTCCTCCTGAGAATTATCCTAAAAACACAAAGGAATCATCCTAGGACTCCCTCCAGGATGCTAAATCTGGGTTCTGGTTACATGTCCTCATATCAACACATGTCTTTTCTGTTGGCATCATTGACCCAGCACCCTCAGGACTGACTTTCACACCCAACCTACCTTGGGCAGGTTGTGAAGCCCCTTGTGTGTGCAATCTGTCTACTTCCTGAGTTGGTGAAACAAAACTCAGGGTCCTGCTGGGGAGAAGTGGGGTCCTGACACTGGGATGGGGATACCTGGACTGGAGGGCTTTGGCCCCCAGATTCCCCTGCACCTCTCTGGCGCTCCCGAGCATTTTGCTCCCACTTGGATGACAGAGCCTGAGCAGGCAACGTAAACCCAACCAGGCTGGCTCAGCAAAAAGGTCCTTTGCTAGAGGGCACCAGGCGGCCGAAATGCAGAACCACCCTGAGAAAACAGCCAGGAAGCAACAAGGCTTTGGAGCAGTAGCCATGTTCAAAGCCACATGACCCCGGACCACGCCAGTCAGGGTCCGCTGCTCGTGGGCCGCAGCCCTGTGCGCCGCCTGCGTGCAGAGCGTCCGGTGGCCTCACGACTGTGCTGCTCGCGAGAGTCTGAGCCCCTGTGGGAGTCCTGGAGCCGAAGCCGCCCGGGGCGCAGGAACAGCGAGGACCAGGACCCAGCACTCCGGAGCGCCTGCATGTCTGCAGCGGGACAGCCTAGAATTCGGCCCTCCTAGGTGACATTTTCTCCTCAGCAGCAGCCTGGAGGACTGTGGCAGTCTAGCGAGAAGGGGGAAAGACGCAAACCCCTCTGGACCCCCTCAGAATCACCCTGCAAGGGTGGGTGAGGGGCTTACTCCCCAGGTGGGTCCTGCCCTCAGCCGGGCAGTGGAGAGCAGGCACAGCGGCCTAGGGACCTCCACCCACAGGCTCCAAGGCTGTGTCAGAGTGGGTCTCCTGACCCCACTTCCCTACTTTCGGTCACAGGTGAAGCCAGCCAGGAACCTGCACATGGACCGTGAGGGGCTGGGACAGGATCTCTGTGCCAGGCCAATCGCCCCTTCTCTGCCAGTCAGTAAAATGCAGCACACAGACTGGAGTGGCCGAAAGGGCAGTGAGAGACGGCAGAGGCAGCTTTCCACTGAGGAGACTGAGCGTGAACCCCTGGCTCCTGGGGGTGGCTCTGTGTCACCAGAGAGCGTGGATTCACGCCAGAAATACAGCTCCGGGAGCCAGTCACCGCGCTCTGAGCTCCCGGCATCCACAACAACAGCGGAAAGCCAGTGATTTACACAACTCATTTAGTCATAAGAGACCAATTTTGTTGGTACATGAACCAACTTGCTAGGGCTTCCATATTAAATGCCACAGAGCGGAAGTTTATTTCCTTATAGTTTATGGGGACTGGAAGTTTGAGAACAGGGTTGACAGGTTTGCTTCCTCGGCAGCCTCTCTCCTCGGCCTGCAGATACCCACCCTCTCGCTGCCTGTTCAGTCTTTCCTCTGGGGATGTGCAGCCCTGGGTGTCTGTGTGTCTGACCGTGCTGTGTCGGTGGGCTCTCCGTTACTGTAAAAATGTCTGAGATAATCAGTGCACGAAGAGAGAAGGCCTGCATGGTTTCGCAGGCTTCAGTCCATGGCAAACCGCCCCTGCTGCTGTTGTCCTGTGATGAGGCAACCATCAGGCTGCAGCGTGTGCTGAATGAACGCAGCCTGTCCCCCGGGGAAGGGCAGGACCTATGACCCCTTCAAGGTCGCCCACCATAACTACAAGATCCCCAGTTATGTCAGTCTCTTCCTGGTCCAGTAACTTCCCCGTCCAGTCACTTCCCCAGAGCACCAAGGCGAAGTCGCCAGAAACAAGCCTTTGGGAGGCGTTTGAGATGGGGCAGCACTTCCTCTTTCTCCGGAGTCCAGTTAGACAGGTGACAAGCCACCCTCCAACCTTAATGCTGCCAACTCTTTAAAGGGTCCATCACAGCAAAGCACAGTGGTGCACAGCTGTAATCCCAGCGCTATGGAGGCTGAGCTAGGAGGATCTCTGCGAGTTCAAGGCCAGCCTGGGCTACATAGCGAGACCCTGTCTCAAAAAGAAAAGAAAGGCTCCGTGTGCAAATACAGCCATAGATAGAGGTACAGAGGGCCAGAGCCCCTGCTGTGAAGCGTGAGGGGCACAGTTTGCCTCTCATCGTGTGAATTCCCTCGAGCCCTTCCTCATATGAGGGAGCGTGGTGAGCAGTCTGTGTCTTGTGTCTCCCTGTCCTGGCTATGTCCAAGCATTTCCGCAGCACGCGGCTGCTGGCCCCGGGGCCGGTTCCTCCGCCTGCGCAGCCTCACTGCTTGGCTGGGGTGAACATCATGCAGTCCTGTACTAAGCAGGACATGAGGGACAGACGGCCAGCGCATCCACACTTCCTGTGAGGTCTGCTTTGGAAAGACGGGGGTAGCTGTCCAGGGATGTGGTTTGCAGGCTGTCTCCAAGTCGCCTCCAGGTCATCCTTGAACTGTCTGGGTGTCGCTTTCCTCACCTGTCGGTGAGGACACTGCCTTCCTGTCGGCTGTGGCAGTTTCATGGGACACACCGGTCCCTTCGTGCGCACGTGCTGCGGTCTGAGGGGCTGCAGGTCGGCCATGACAGGAGCCTCGGTGAGCACTGGCCTTTGTACCCCTCTCGCCTTGTCTCGCCTGGTCTCAGGCTTTGGGGGGCCCCTGCTCGCTTGGGTCTGTGTCCCCTGCACTTTCAGGGCCTTGAAGAAGCACTAAGCACAGCTTTGCTGCTTTGCTGGGGAAGCGGCAACGGCACCATACCGCTGTCTGGGATCTCAGAGGGGCGATGGACACCCTCCGGGCTGTCTCGGCATTGTGCGCCTAGGGCCCTGCCCTCGGGGAGTCTCAGGCCGATCCTGCTGAGGGACTGGGGAGCCTGGAAAGGAGGACGTGGGTCCTGGGACTCTTCCCAGAGACTGTTTCCCTCATTACCGTGCTGAGAGAAAATACAGAATCTGCTCAACCAATGAGGGTATGTCCCTCCAAACCCAGCATGAGCTAAAAATACCATGAGTTTAGAGCTCACTGTACACAGTTTCGGTTAGAAGCGAGACGTTCCGCTATTGCACAGCAGGGAGACTATAGACATGATTATGTACTGTACACTTCAGCTGCTGGGAGAAAGAATTTTGAAAGTTTTTACCGTGAAGAAATAATGTTTTAGGGTGATCTGATTAACCTGATTTAAGCATTACACGATGTATATACGGACAGAAATATCATGTGCTACTCTGCGAATATGTATCTTTTTTGTATTTTTAAAAATAAATTTCATGTGAAAATCACATTGAATGACCTGAACCGCAGAAGTGTGCAGTGCTGTCCACCTCTGCTGGCCCCTCCCTGCTGGCCTGGCTGATGTGGTCAGCAGAGCGTGCCGTAAGTCAGGACTTTGTATGGTGTCTACTCCACCCAGAAACTTGTAGGGGACAAATAGACATTGTAAGCTTATTTCTGCATTTAATAAGCCAAACAATCCATTTCTGTTATAGGTGACACTGAGCGAGCCTGAGGCCCTTTGCATTTGACGTGGCCTTGGCTATAGTACGGCTGTCTCGTGGAATCCCCTCTCTGTGTTTGGTGACCTCAAGGCCTGATGGGGACCCCCCTGGTGACAGGGTGATGGGTGGCAGGCAGGCACCTGCTCCTGGACACAGGGACAAACCTCTGCTTGTCTGGTGACGGTGTTCTGAGCAAATCCCACAGCACCAGCCGCGAGGGGAGAGGCAGGAGGAGCGGGCAAAGGGGAGGCCAGGCTCCCACGTGCCAGGACTCACCTTCCCCTTGAAAGCCCTGCCGCACACCTGGCCTGGCACTCGGGTGCCAGTGACTCAGGACCAGGGCAACCGGGCCCAGGACATTTTCTGGGGCCTGTCTCTGAGATGTGGCCTGTGGCTGGCATTTGGGGGCCATGGATGTACCCTGGGGCCAGAGTGGATGGTAGATTGGCACAAGCAGGACATGTCTTCCCTCTACATAGCAAAGTGCCCTGTGAAGGTGGGTTCTCTTATGACCAGTGGGGTAGTGGTGACCAGAATAATGCACATGTTCATGGGCATGGCAGACATCAACTCAGGTGCTCTTGACATGCCCATGCCAGGCGACACTCGAGATGCTACTAGGAAGGTTTTGTACTCAGACTGCACAGCGCTTTGCTCCTGATACAGGACACGTCTCCCCGGGAGTAGGACCCAATCCCCTGTGACCCAGCTTGAGATTTTTCTCAAAGGAATGTTTTGTTGAAGAAGACATCAAAGAACAGGTCTGCAGAAGCAAGAGAGGGAGGCAGAAAGCTCCTTCGTGCACCAGGGCCCAACAACCTCCACCCATCCCAGGAGCTGTGAGAGTAGCTGGAAGGTCTGTCTGCTGCTCAGAGCTCTGCCCACTCTTTTCTTCCAGGGGGCTTCTCTCCACACCGCTGCACACTTTAACTTTGCTCCAGTCTTGGTGGGCATCCTCAGAAGATGCACTCAACAGAAGCTTCCAGAATATTTTACTTGTTCTGGGTCATTCCAGGTTGACATTCTGAGGCCGAGCTGTTAACCTGGACTTCGTTTATGTGCAGTAAGTTAAAAATTTGAAAGTTTTATCTTAGAGAAAATCGGCTTTCTAGCTTGTCTAGAAAACTGGAAGATCTGGTGTTCCTAGTGGCTGCCAGGTAGCGGAGGGTATGAGCTCAGCTCCAGGCGAAGACACTCAGCTGGCCTCAGCTGGCCCTCCCCCAGCCCAGCAGCGGGCATTTGAGTTGGCGCCCTCTACTGTGGTGTACTCAGGCAAGAGTATTTTTAAAATAGAAGAGGTGGAGAGAAACCTGCCCTTCGTCCTTTTTTTATTCATCCTGAGGCTGCGTCACACCGTGACCCTCTGGCCTCTGACAGCACAGTGGGGCTCGTGGTTCCCATGAGCTTCTGCCTGACACTGTGCCCAGCTTTCCCTCAGCTTGGCTCCTTCACCCTCACAACACATCCAGGGGCAGTGGAGGCATTAGCGCACATCACACGTGGGGCAGGTGAAGCTGGGAGCATTGGGAATGATTCTCCCGCCCCACAGTTTACAAGGGGAAAGCCAGCACCGAGGCCCGGCGGGTGGGTGCTGGGGCTCACTGCCCAAGGCTGGCAAGTGCCTCCTCTAGTCCGTGGCTGGACGAGCGCAGGATTGACTTTTGCCCTGGAGGGGCCGGGGCACCTGCTGGCTACCAGCGCAGTGTGCAGCCTCGGGCCCGTGAGGCCCGCACTTCTGCCTTTCCGGCTTCCCCTGGATGACAGAGGTGCACACAGCAAGAAGCAACAGGGGAAGAAACACTGGCTAAACAAACGCAAAGTGTCACTAACTAGAGTCTGAACAAACGCAAAGTGTCACTAACTAGAGTCTGCTAGGCCCCCACGCGGGGGCGGGGAGCCGGCAGAGCGGCTTCCTGGGTAGAAACGTATTTTCGCGTCGGGAGGCCGGAAACCTAAGCTCACGGGTGTCAGCTGGTCGCTGCCTGGAGAGTGTCTCCCTGTGACGTGCCGCGCAGGCCGCTGCCTGCTCAGGGTGTCCCCGCGCGGCCTTCCCGGGGTGCTCGGAGTGGGAGCCGCTGGTCTGTCTTCCTGTTCCGCTTCTTACATGGCATCAGCCCTCTCCAGGTGACTCCGCCGCGTGACCTGGGGTGACCGCAGTCACCCCAGAGGCCCTATCTCCAAACACACTGACAGAGGTGTTAGGGCGTCACTCAGGAATTTGGGGTGACACCAGCATTCAGTCTGCGACAACCGCATTTTAGATTTTCACTCTTGCTTTTTAAAAAATCCCCAAGTAAGATGGGAAGTTCTTCCAATCAGCAACAAAACCGTTACCTGAACCCCACTCCTCTTAAACCCCCACTGCTCCCCCAGCCACGCGGCTCTCCCCACCCCAGGTCCCCGCCCACCCGGTGACTGCTACTTCTCCCCCTCTTAGACCTCATCTGCTCCTCCTGCTAACCTTCCTGCCGTGGTCTGAGTTTCCGGAAAGGAGCAGTTTTGACTGCCAATGCCAATGCAGCGCGAGGCGCCCTTGTGAACGGGTCAGTGCTGTCAGGCGAGGAGGGAGCGCGGTGTTTGGCCGAGGTGCTGTGATGCACTTTCTGCCGTGTCCCTTAGGGCTCGTACTGAGGAGCCTGAAAGCACCAGGTGCAGGGGCGGCCACCGCTGTAGGAAGACACTGAGGAAGGAAGAGAAGGAGGGAGGGAGGGAGCGAGGGGGGAGGAGGCGGAGCTTAGGAGCCCAGCTATTCCAGCCCGTTTACTGCGTGCATGACCCACATGAACAACGACGGTTTTGAGGTGTTACAGCTCCAGCTAACACCTGGCTGCAAACACCCAAGGAACCCCAAAAAGCAACCAACAGCTGCGTCAACTCCTAGAATCAACATCAAAACAGCAGATATTTTTTTAAAAATTGTTATGGCACTGTTCGGGGTGGTTTGTTACAGGGCAGTAGATCAAGATGGCGAATCCCACCCCAGTCTTGGCAGCCAGGAGTCAACCTCTCCACTTCCTTGGGTCATGCCCGGCACCTGCAGATCTCTAGAGGTGCCAAAGCGTGAACGGCCCAGGCCACAAGGGACCCACGCAGCCCAGACGAGGGAGAGGCCTCTGGTGGGGGCGGGTCCTTGCGCTCCTAAGGGAGCTCTACGTGGCCACACCCTCTCCTGGTGGCCACACCCTCTCCTGCTGCTCACCGAGCCTGCCGTGCGCGAACCACGCCGCCGTCGCGCTGAGCTGGGGGACGGAAGTGCCTCCCTCTCTCCCACTGCCTGTCTTTGGTCAGGCTCTGCCCGGGCCCTACACTGGTCCTGCCACGATTTAGTCTCTAAGCTTCACTCTTCTGCCTTCCACAGGGGGGCCTCGTGCGTCCCACCTACCACCTGCACAGGGCAAGGTGGGGCCAGAACCTTCCGTCCTGCTCCACCTCCAGGAGGAGGCTCTGTCATCACATGAGCCAAGGAGGGGAGGTCACGATCCCGGGGTTTCTTGGCTTTGGACGGAGGTGACAGCTTCAACCCCAGGAGAAGCTAGGTATTCCCACAGAGCCTCTGTCTGTCTCCATCGGACTGCTCAGCTAGGGAAACAGTACAGGCGGAGCCGACTTCCTGCCAGTGATAGGGGGCCCGGCTTCCCCTTCAGCTGGCTGAGTTACTGTAGGAAAGAGCGTCCTCAACGCCCCGTGGCTTCTCGAGCAAATCGATGCCTCTGGGCTCGCTTAGTTTGGACTCTGCCTAGACCAGCTGTCTGCACACACATGTCACAATCCATTTTGCCACAACACAAGGATCTAAGTAAGGGCCCAGGTGGTGAAACCGCAGCATGGAGATGTAAAGTGTTGGGCAGGGATTTGGTCCAACCCCGAGCTCCCGCTCTGCTGCTGTCTGCCTGCTTCTGGGAGGAGCAGCTGGCTCTGAGGCCTCCTACGGTCTTACTCTCTCCGAAGCACATTAGGGCGCCTGAGCCCAAGATCCCAGGGCTCGTTAGCAACGGACCAGAGCCCGGCAGCTCTGAGTGAGCCTGTGCAGTCTCCTGCCCCTACTGTGCTGGTTTAAAAATACGCCTGAAAGTTCTCTGCTGCTCGTACTCCCATCCACTCTCCTTGAGTGTGGGCTGTTCTATGACTCACTGTCAGTGACTGGAAGGACCAGAAATGGCGTGTGGAAAAGCAGTTACTTATGCTTAGGGATTTTCTTTTATTCTTCTGCTGGATGCTATGAGATCCTGCTTAACAATGATCATATAATAAATTTTTATGCCCAGTTCCTCACTCACTCTGGTATATAACAATTGCTTGATATTTTAGTAATAAATAAGCATGCACATTTCTTTCCTACATGAACAAAAGACATCATGCACAAGTTTATCATGGCGTTTCTCCAAGATATTTACAGATTTAGATACACCAAAGTGACTCAGAAATGTCACTTAGATTTCACCAAGAGAAATCCTTAACAACTTGCCACCCCCTAAGTTTGAAGCTGGGAGCCTATGTAGTGGATCCTCTAGTGTTTCCACCCATTTCTGGTTTCTGTGACAAAATACCTGAGGCTAGGTGCTATATAAAGAAAAGAGGCTAATTTTGCTCACAGACTTGGCTGCTGAATGTCTAAGATCAGGCAGCCCCATCTGATCAAACTGGTGAGAGTCCCCTGGGCTACATCACAATATGGCAGAGACACGGAGAAGGAACTACTGTGTGCAGGGGAGAGAGAGGGAGGGAGGAAGGGAGGGAGGAAGGGAGGGAGAGGGGGGGGGAGGGAGGAAGAGAGAGAGAGGAGAGAGAGAGAGACCACATTGACAGACAGGAAGCTAGAGGCAGGGAAAGTCTGCTCTCACTCTTTATACCCTCTTATTCTCACCCTGTCAGACCAGCACTCATCCTCCCAATGACCCAGAACCCTCTTCTTCCGCTAGGCCCCACCCCTTAAAGCCTCCACCACCTTAACACCACCAAGCTGGGGCCAAGCTCCAGCACCTGAACTCATGCAGGATAAACATGTGTGACACATAGCACTGCCGACATGTGAGAATTCTAGGTGGTCTCTTTGTTTGTTTGTTTGTTTTGTTTTTTAAGACAGGGTGTCATTATGTAGTCCAGGCTGGCCTCAAACTCATGGCAATCCTCCTGCCTCAGCTTCCCAACACCTGGGATAATAGGCATGCACTATCATGCCCAGCCTGCCAAATGGTCTCTTAAGCCAAAATTATAATCCTTATCTTCAGGAGAATCAGATGCTTTTTAGATTTCATAAGTCCTATAAACCCATGTTTTAAAAAAATCACTTTCCTGTGAAAAACTCTTAATAAATGATAAAGCATTTAATAGATATTCTTTTCTTGAAAATTTCTTTTGACATTTTCCCTGTTGGTGCTCTATGTTAAATATTCTAAGCAAATCTACTTTTAAATTGTGTAACAAAATATATCAAATAGAACTATATTAATCTAAAAACTTCTGTAAGGGCTAACAAATAAATCTTATAAGAATGAACAATAAGGGGCTGGGGATTTAGCTCAAATGGTACCGCGCCTATCTTGGAAGCACAAGGGCCCAATTCAATCCCCAGTACCACCAAAAAAAAAAAAAATGAACAATATTATATCCACTTGTACTATGAGTTCATTAAGCAAAGCAAATCACTATAGTGCTGGGTGTGGTGGCACATGCCTGTGATCCCAGCACTCAAGAGGCTGAGGCGGGAGGATTACCACAATTTCAAGGACAGCCTGGGCCACATAGTTAATTCAAGACCAGCCTGAACGCCATACTGAGACCCTGTCTAAAAAAACACAAACGAATGGTCACAGCATTTCTTTATTTGTGAATAGGAAATTGTCATGAGTGAAGAATGTCTGGGTGCCAGGAGAGCTGGGCTGCCCAGGGCACGTCCAGTGGTCACTGGGCACAGGCCTCTGTCTCTGTGGGGGCTGTTCCTTTGCTTTGTTTCCTGACTGCCAGGAAATGGGCACCTTAATCCACCCAGTCCTCTGCCACGGCTCTGCCTGGCAGACCACGGATCAAACCCTCTGCAACCATGATCTAAGTCAGACGTCTCCTCGAAGCTACAGGTCAAGTATCCTGTGCATCGAAGGGAAGGCAGACGATACAATCCACAGACAGGTACTGTCTCCCTTACTGACACTGAATCACCTCAGGAGGGAAATTTAGGGGGAATCAGTGTCAGTAACGCTGCACAGTCCTCCCTGGGGGAACCCTAGGAGTTGGGTTTGACCAATTCTGGGATTCCCCTCAAATAGCAGGCACTGAAGACTCTTATGTGAAATGGCATAGCACTGAATTCCTTAATTTTCTTTTCATTATTTTCATAGAAGGTTTATAATCCTCCCATATATTTTGAATCATCTTTAGACTACATATAATACTTAATATGATGAACAGGGTATGCAAATACTTCTTATAGGTACTATTTGCTTGTTGTATGGACTATTTATATGCAATGACAAGGATGTGATCCTTTTAATGAATGTTTTCTGGCCCTAGTGGTTGAATCCATGGGAGAAGAAAACCCTGGAGGTAGGGAGCACTATTTTTCATAAATAGTAAAGATGAGTAAAACAACTTAAAATATGAAAGGCTGTAGCTGAACTGGCTGGGCGTGACTTCGGATTCGAGATCAAAGTGGGTATGGTAGCATCATTCACTCTGGGAAAATAAGGTTCAGCGGCCCAAGAGATGGTGCAGGTGGCAAGAACTCGGGCCTCCAGCCCATGAGAATGCCAACCTTGGAGGCGGGCTGTCCAGCCCTGCCAGCCTTTGGCTGCTATAATCGCCCAGCTGAGGAACACGCACGGAGCTTCCCTCCCGACCCTCGGAAACTGTGTGAGGCCTGGGAGAGGCGGGCGCTGCACCAGGAGCTACTCACGAGCCCATCCCGTCCGCCCCTCTCCTGCCGCCCCAGGCAGGGCTCCTTTGTTGCACAAGAGAAGGCGGGTCGTCCAAGAAGAAGGACTCCTCAGGGTCTTGAAGGCTGCAGCCTAAAGCCGGTTCGGAACAGTTACGGTCCCACAGGACATTCCGCAGTCCTCAGCCCGCTGCGGGAGAAGCAGGTGAGGAGCCCAGGGCGGAGCCTGCTGGTCCCGCTGCCCGGCTCCCCAGCCTGGGAGCCCGCCGTGCGCATGTGTTAGCTGTTCGTGGAGCAGTGGAAGATACTGGAAGTCATAATTCATCAATTAGGAAACGCTGTGAAAGGGTTCCTGAAAAGAAAGGTTTTGTGGTTACACAAGCCTGGAGACCGTAACTGACGCTTCCCCTTCCGGGATGGTCACATTACCATCTTGAAGGTCTGAGAAGTTCTGCAGGAAGGAATGCTGTGTAATCTGCTTAAACCTGAAATTTCCAAATTTGTTCAACCACAGAGCTCTTCTTTTTTTCTTCACAAATTCTATATAAATAGCTCTGGTTATAAATAGCCATCTGTGTGTTTTATGCCACAGGGCCGGGGACTGTGCCATGGATAGCAGGGTGCCAGTCGCACACCCTTAAAAAGCAGACGCAGGGGCCAGAGGAAGGACACGGGAGGTAGGGATGGATGGGACTAAAAGCACACACGCTGATGGTAGAGAGAGGATCCCAGGAAGAGAAGACCCTGAGCCCCCACACAGACTCCCCAAGGGCAGGTCTGCCATCCACGTATTCTTTTGTTAACTCGCTTCCTCATTCAACACCTGCCGCACTAGGCCTCACCCTAAATCAGGTTCGCCGCCCAGAGAGGAAGAAGCTCAGGGCCTGTGGACCAGAAACGTGCTTCATCAGGGCAGCCTGAGACAGAGCATGGCCGCCGTGAGCCCAGCAGCATTGGAGATGCCCATCCCCGGCCCATGCCCAGCCCCTGGGCCGCGCGCTGGGGATCCAGGCTTCTGCCCTTCCCAGCCCCCTCTCATCTCACGGGCTTCTACCTGCTGAGGAATCTGACGCCACCTGCCCAACAGGACCACAGAGGCATGAAGAAGAGGGAAGTGTCTGTTCTGGTAAGGTGGCGGTTGTGCCACCAGGGCTGGCAATTCTAGGGCCAGGATCCTGGTGCAGGAGCCACCTTTATCAGTGGCTGCAGCCCTGGCTGAAGCAATGACTCCTCTAGACCCTGAGTGCTGGCCAAAGTGCCAGCTCCTCCTGGCTGCGTTTTCCCCACGATGGTTGGAGCAGATACAAGTTCCAGGAACCCCGAGGCACTCCAGTCAGAATCTCCCGGCAGCGAGATACCGTGTTGAAGCCCTCGCCCCAGTGTGACGATACCATGAGGTGAGATGTGGACCTGGGCACTGATCAGACCCTGGCATCAGCTCCTTGGGGCTGGATTAGTGCTCTTTGCAAAGGCTCCAGCAGACCCCTTGCCCTTGAGCCATGTACCAACACTGGAAGGTGTCAGCTAGGAGCAAAGAGACCGCACTACACTCCAAATTTGCCGATGCCTTGACCTAGTACTTCCCGCCTCCAGAACTGTGAAAAATAAAGCCCCACTATGTGTAAGTTTATGGTCTTCCCCAAGAGCAGCACGAATGAGCTGAAACAGGGGCTGCGTGTCTCTAGCTCTGGGCCCCGCCCCTCCCTGCTTTGGTTCTCCAGCTCCCTCCCTCCCACTCTCATCCACGCAGCCTCCTTCCCTTTGCCTTCATGGTCGGTTCTCTCCGTGAATCCCCATGGGAGATACTTCGTTGCTTCCTGTTTTCCTGAGTAGACTCAGACTCACCCAGGAAATGGACCCGCTAGGTTGGGACTCTGTGCTTGGGTTGTCCTCCTCTCTGAGTGTGAACGTAGAGGTGGACCGGTCCCTTGTGGGAACTGGCACCTGGTACCTTGTGGCATCAAGATCACTTGATTATCACCTGTGGTTGCTGAGGTGTGGTGCCAGGAGAGTGAGAAGTGTGGCCACAGGAATTGCCACTGTGCTTGGCTGTTACGGTAAACCTGATGCCTGGTGGGTGGCTTAACTAGGAAGACAAAGAAGGTGCCAAGGACAGCAGCAGCAGCAGCAATGCCAGTGAAGAGGAGGAGGAGGAAAAGGAAGAGAAGGACAAGGAGAAGGCAGGAAAGGAAGAAAAAATGGACAGTGTGAATTATATTAAAATTAAACATTTAGGGCCGGAGATTTAGCTCAGTGGTTCCAGCGCCTGCCTCGCAAGCGCAAGGTCCTGAGTTCGATCCCCGGTAACCACATACAATGCTGGGTGTGGAGACTCATGCCCACTAGCCATCAATACCACAGTGCTGGGTGTGGTTGCTCACGCCTGTAATCCCAGCACTCGGGAGGCAGAGGCAGGAGGATTGCTGATTTCAAGGCTTGCCTGGGCTACATAGTGAGCTCAGGGCCAACCTGAACTACAAAGCAAGACCCTGTCTCAAAAAAAAAATTAAATATTTAACTTTTAAAAACGCACTAAACTAGTAAAAAGACAAAGTACAACTGGTGGGGGGTATTTACAACACACATACCAGACAAAGGACTCACCTACAATATAAGAAAGATCTACTATAAATCACTAAGAAGGCGGCGGATAACCCGAGAGGGGAAAAATGGCTAAGGGCCTATAGGAAGGACTTGTGTGTCTTCGTGGCTAATAAACACATGTGAAGGTGTTTGCTCTTGTTAGTCATCAAGGACCTACTCATTAAAACGACAGTGTATCGAAGCTACAATGAAATAGGAATTCACACCCATCAGAGTGGCTGAAATGGAAAAAATACAGGCAATAACAAGGGTGGCAAAAATACAGAGAAACAAACCTTTATGCATTGCTAGTGGGACAGTAGAATGGTGCAGAAGCTTTGAGAAGCAATCTGGCAATTTCTCATCGGCTTCACAGCATTACCATTTGACTAGCAATTTTCCACCTAGGTACATAGTCAAGGGAAAGAGAACATACACCCACACAGAGATTTGCACAGATGCTCACAGCAGCATTGTTCATAATAACCTTGAAATGAAAACAACCCAGATGTCCTTCAACTGATGACTGAACAAAATGTGTTCCCATATATTAAAACATTCCATTAATGTGAAGTATCCAGGATAGCGAATCTATAGAGACAGAAAGTAGATTTGTAGTTGACAGATTCCTTTAAGGGGGGTAATAAAAGTGTTCTAAAAGTCATTATGGTGACTCTTGCACCACAATATTAAAATACTAAAATTAATTAAATCATACAACTTAAGTGGACAAACTGTATCTCAATAAAGCTGTTAACAAAATCAAGGAGAGGGGAGGAGGGAGGAAAGAAGGAAGAAGGGAAGGAATGAATGAGAGAGGGAGAGAGAAGGAGGAAAGGGAGGAAAGTAAGCAAGGAGAAAGAGAAGGAAGGAGGCAGACAGGTAGGAAGGTAGGCAGCACAGTATCGCTACCAACTCAGCAGAAATGCTAAATGAAAAGGCTAATTACATGCAGTGCTGAGGATGTAGGGAAAACAGAGCTTCTCTGCTTCTGATGCAGCTCAACTTGACATAATCGCTGCAGGAATACACCCAACAGAAATGCATATGTATGTTCACCAAGAGACATATCCAAAGACAATCACAGAAACAATCGTGTGAACTAAATATTGGAAACTGCCCAACTATCCATCAACAACAGAACAGACAAATAAGCACTTTTATCATCACAAATGGAGAGTTCAAGGCAACAAGCATGGATAATCATACAATAAAGATGAAAGTTACATGTATAGAATTGAGTATACACATGAGTACAGACTGTGTGAGTTCAGTTATACAAAGTTCAGCAGACAGAACTACTGTATGGCATTTGAGTCAGGCAATGGCTACTTCTGGGTAGAGTTTGACCTTGGAGCAGTGCAAAGAAAGCTCTGGAGTGTAGGTTGTTTTTTCCTGGGTACTGTTACATAGGCATGTGCCTAGTGTGCGTTTACATGTTGTGTACATTTTCCCCAAATATTCAGACAGGCTTGGTTTTAAGACCCATGCAGGTGCCAAGCTCTGAAGAGGCTGAGGTCTCTTAGATAAAGTGACATATAACCTTAGAAATCACCTTTTGATGACGTACAATACTTACAGTGTAAACACTACATAGATAGTTGCTAGATTGTGTTATTTAAGGAAACACAAAAGAGAGGTCTATACGTGTTCAATGCAGATGCACCATTTTAAAAAATATTTTCAACTCATGTTTAATTAGATATGGAAACTGGCTGTACTCTTCTGTACTTATGTTATAATTCAATAAAAGTTTACCAAATTTGAGAAAAACAGGGAAAGGAGAAGGAATAGTTAATGCACACACACCAAACAAGGAAGATCATGGAATGAAGCAGTTCCTTTCTGATCCTATGACTAATCCTGAGACCTAATGGCACAACGCCTCCCCTTTCTGTGTCCAGCAGCCAGTCTGGGCCTCGTTCCCCTCTGGGTCTTAGCTGGCTGGGCAGACACGGTAGGGTCCACACTTGTGCTCGTACTGGGTCTGTCTTGTGCCACTGGTCCTCCTCCCTGACCTGCGGATTGGGTGGACGCCCAGAAGGGACCCCCTTGGCTGCTACACCCACAGTCCTCTCCTCACTACAGCAGCATCTGGCTTCCCCTGAGCGATCAGGATGGGCCACCTCAAAAGCAGTGGGCACTTACTTTACAAGCTGGTTCAAAACCATCAGCATCTGAAGAAAGGCGGTGGGTGTCCCTCCAGGTGTGCACTGGGAGGAACGTTCTCTTTGGGGACTTAGAACTTCAGGAGGGGACCCAAAACCTAGGTCAGGGGTCATCCGATGTCCCAGGAGACGAGTCCCTGCCCCCCACACCTGGCCACCCAGACCTGTGTGGTACCTGCTGCCCTACACATGTTGCAGCTTCAGAGTCAGTGTTGGCTCTGCCCATGTGATTTCTTGTTTAACTTCACTCATGTGAGGTGAATAAACCACTGCATTCTATTCCCATCTAGAACCTTCTCGATGCTTCCAGAGAAAATGTGCATATTGTGCTAGGGTCGCCATCGCGAATTATCAAACAGGAGGTGCATTCGACAACAAAGTTCTGGAGCTTGGAAGTCAGCAGAAAACAAAGGAGCAGTAGGGTTGGTTTCCGAAAAGGCCCCTTTCTCCCTTCTTCTAGCTGGCTGTCTCTTCCCAGCATCCTCATGTGGTCTTTCCCCATGGCGTGTCCTTGACCTCTCTGTGTGCCCTAACTTCCCTTAAGGACATGGCGCATTGGCGCAGAGTCTGCCCTCATGACCCAGCTCTAATTTAGTTGCCCCTTTAAAGCCCTTGTCTCCAGACAGTCACGTTCTGTGTCCTAGGGTCGGGGTCACCACACACGAATCAGGGGTGGGGACACACAGTGAGCCCCTGAAACCCCTGTAACCCTGTAATACTGTGCTGCCTGACGCAGCAGAGGGCACAGCCAGGGCTGCAGAGGAGCAAAGGGGCTAAAGGAAGAGGGCGGCACAGGCAGCGGGTACCAGGAGACCGGAAGTCTCATCTTACAGAGAACCTGTAAGACAGAGAGGGACAGCGTGGCCCGGGACACGGCACTGCGCGCAGGAGATGTCGGCGAGGCCTGGGAGGGGGCTTGGCTGCCGGCCTCACGCGTGGCCCACACAGTCCTGAGCCCGGCAGTGTGGTGTCCTGCAGGCCTGCCCCTCACCCCCGGCACGCGGCACCAGCAAGGCACCACGTGCCGTATTTTCCTTTGGCGTCTTCTCTGCGAGCTGTGTCCTCTGTAAAATGGGGTCCACGGGTAGGCAGACATGCCAGGGGTCAGCAGGCCTGGACGGGCTGGTCCCGAGGAGACCCAGGGGGTCTAAGGACACGGAAGGGACTGGAGCTAGAACCAAGGAGCCCAAGCAGAGGGAGACTCGGGGGCAGGTGACAGCCCAGCACCGTGGGGCCTTCCCCAGGGAGTCCCCGCCCCGCCCGCCACGTGCAACCCAAAGCCGTCGGGTCCAGCTTTGAGCTCAGGCAGCCACGGTCCCACGGACCTGCGCGGGACCCAGGAGGAGGAGGAGGAGAGGGCAGTGGCCGGCCAGGAGGGCTGGGAAGGCTGCTTAGTGCCCCAGGGGATCCGAAGAGCTGCGGGGACTCGGCCCAGGGGAAGGGAAGCGAAGGTGGGGAGGAAGTGAGACTCAGCCGGCTGCTGTCTGCCCAGGGACACCCCGGTGTGCTCGGAGAGCAGCATAGGCTTTGGCTTGGGGGAGAAAGTTGGGCGAAAAAAAAGAGAGAGAGAGAGGGGAGAGAGGGAGAAGGAAACAGAGAGAGAGAGAGAGAGAGAGAGAGAGAGAGAGAGAGGATGTGAACATGGGGAAAGTTAAGTGAGTACTCAGCTCTTTCTACAGCAGGTGACAATGACCTGCCAGCCAAGTTCCCTCCACCTTCCGAGTCATCTTGCAGAGACCTTATTCCACATCACGGGGCCTCAGGGTGGCCGAAAGCCTGCCGTGACTACCTGCTGCCCAGCTGCACAGTGACAGGAAGTCACACTGTTCCCAGACTTGTAGGCATCTGACAAAAGTCAAGGAACATACCTGGCTCTGAACCTCCACTGTGCGCTGCAAACACCACACACAGGCATGTGGCCGCGCTGTGATTTTGGAAGTGGGTGCATCTGACATTCCAGAAACAAAACAGCTTCTGGGGCGTATATTGGGATCTGTGTGGATACTCGCGCGTATGTTTATGTGTTTGTGTACAGTGCAGGTATCGCTGTATGTATGTGTATGTGTGTGTGTGTGTGTGCATTGTGTATGTTTGTATACACATGTTCTGTGTGAGTGTGACTCACACTGTCAGCACCACCTAGCGCTTCTGGCTTCTACTCGTTCTTGTCCCGATTTAGGGGAGGGGACCATGTCCACAGCCTGACGCCCCCACAACAACCACTTCTGATTGGCCCGGGGATGGGCACAGCCGCCGCCCGGAGCCCCTCCTCACAGTGATCCTCTGCGGAGCTATGAACCAGGGAAACTGGGGCGGCTCAGGCAGTGTGGGCAGAGGAGGCCAAGGCCCCCACACCCTGCCCTTGGGCTCCTGTGCGGCTTCCTCTCCCCAGGTTCCTCTTTCCGTTTAAAGCCAGCTAAAAAGGGTCACTTGCAAAAGACCCAAGTGGCACGTGGACTTTTTTGTAGAATCTGTGTCACTGCAGAAATCTGGCTGAAGCCTGAAGACCCTGGAAATGGAGTCCCTACACGCTCTGGTTCACAGCGTGTAACACCCCGAGAGTGACAAGCAGGGTGACCAGGGCCGGACTTCCCCTGGAAGGCTATCTGCCCAAGCAGGGGTGGACATAGCCTGGACCTCCTGCCTCAAGCTGGGAGGTTCTCGGTGCCACCGGAGAGGACTCGCTGCACAAACTGCAACAGAGAATGACTGACTGTCTTGTCCCCAAGGCCCGGGCAGTCCCGCCCTCACCACGCTGCCACCCGGCAGTGCCAGCGCTGAGGCCACTTCCCTTCACTCGCCGCTCCTTGGCCGGGACCGGAAGTCTGCACTGAGCCGCGGACAGGCCATCATTCCCGGCCCTGACCCACGCTCCACCACAGGGCCGGCCCACGCAGCTTGGCACCCTCCCCACTCCTGCCCCGCAACCGATCTGCCGGGTACCCCTGTCTGGGGACCTGTGGGCATCCTTTTCTCCGTGCCATCTGCTCAGAGCAGACTGGAGGAGGCCAGGCCCGCACCACCTCCCTCTCGGCACCTTCCCCAGGCTGAGCACCCTTCTGGCGCAAGAGCTGGGGTTCCGTAAATGCTGGCTGAACTGAAACCCACTGTGGCCTCTGGTCTCTGAGCTGGTCTTCCCGCTCGTTCCCACGCTGGGCTCGCAGTCACGAGGGGGCCCGGCCTGTGTCCAGACTCCACACTCGCAGGCCAGACCAAGGCTTCCCCAGGGTCCTGCAGCGGAAGGTGCCCCCTCCGTCCCTCCTGCCCAGGCTCTGCCAGCCTCTTGGGTGCCCACGTACACTGAGCACTGGGCCCGCGCTGCTCGGTGGCAGCGGTTTCCTGTCCCGCTCTGGAACTGAGCTGCCGGCGTGCTCAGGAGAAAGAGCGAGCGGCGCGCTCCTACCCCCCTTCCTGCGTCTCCTGAGGCGGCTTTCGGGAGCTGGCTGCCGGCCCAAGCTCAGCCACCGCCCCGGGACCCGGAGGAGCAGCCCGGGAGGAGCGACCGTGCCAGGGGCCGGGAAGGGGTGGGCGGCCCTGAGCTCCTGCGCTGGTGCTGAGGGCAGCGGCCCCACACCCGGGGACTCACACACGCCGCACGCGCTTCGCGGGGGTCAGCGACTTCGGGGAAGTAAGCGAACAACTGACAAACACCTGGCGCCGGTGGAGGCGCCAGTCCCTGGAGACCCCGCGGCAGCACGGGGTGGGCGGCGAGTGTGAGGCGTGGGGGCAGCCAGCGAGCTGTGAAGAGGACCGAGGCGAGGGCTGACTTCCGGGGAGCCCAGCTTAGGGCGCCAGCACTGGACATGAGGTGCCCGCACAGTGCCAGGGACCTTCCCTGTTCAGAAGGCCAGCAGTGCGGCAGCGGGTAACTGGGGCGCTGCCTGCTGCACCCCACACACCTCACATCGCTGTGTGCTCATGTCACAAGAACTCGCCTGCCCAGCCTTGGCCCTGGACCAGGCTCTCGGGGTGCACCGGGCTTCTCCATGCTGCTGCCCCAGCCATGGTCACCTGGAGGCTCAGCGGAGGCCCCGCCCCAGCCTGCCCAGCCCCCTCCGCCGAGGGCACCGTGGAGAGAGCTGGCACGGTCGCTGGGTCGTTGTGCTGAGAAAGGAAACATTGCTTAACCCCAAGGAGAAACCACAAGAAGAGAAAAACATGCACTGTCGCCACAGCTGGGCCTTCGAGCCGGGCCGCTCTGCCTGTGGGCGGGTGGGGCTGTGCGCCTGTTTGTGCTGCAGGCCGAGAAAGAAGGCTCCGAGGCCTGGCGGCCCGCCTCTGCCGCAGGGACGCGTTACTCTACGTTATGTGCTTTGGGCTCAGGTGCCCAGAGCTGGGGCCCCCGGTGGGCGACTCCGCTGTGGCATCGCAGGGCCCTCAGCCTGGCTCGTGGGGCCCCAGGGCGGCCGTGGCCGAGCAGCCTCCGCAGGGACCCCAGCCGGGCTGGCTGTGACGGGGACAGGGGACAGGCCAAGGCAGGTGCTTCCCGGAGCCCGGGAGCTCTGGAGAGCAGCCACCTGCATCTCCGTGCAGGCATGGGTTGTGGGCTTGCCGTCTGGGCTGGGGCCACAGCCCTCTACCCCGGGGATGCACGGGGAGCTGCGGGCATCTGGGAGCAGGCTGCTGGCCAGAGGCCCAGCTCTGGCTCTCCCCCTTCCAGCCCCTCTGCCCACCATCACCTGCCCCAGGCTCCCATCTGCTGCCTGTTCTCAAAGAACAGCATGTCGGGAAACAGCAGCCCCTGGAGGGCCGTGGGGAAGTGAACCCAGGCTTCACAGCAGTGCCGGGGGTCCTGACAGCCCGAGAGACCCCGGTCCCAAGGGTGCCTGCTGTCCCCTCCCAGCCTCCGAGATGGTGCTGACAGCTGTGCCCACCCCACAGCTGCCCACTGCCTGCTGCCCCTCTACTCAGCCCCGCCAAGCCCACTGGGTCGTCTGTCACCCGCCAAGCAGACGCTGCACACACACATGTACACACATGCACACCCATGCACACAGGCGCTCAAAGAGCCTCCCTCCCCAGACCTCTGTCTCCTCCACACACGCTCACCCTGCCTGTACTGCTCAGTGTATCCTCCGGCCACAGAGCCATCGGAGACCCCACCTATGCCACGTCCCCAAGGGGGTGATGCTGTGCTTCCCGGCCCAGGACGTGTGCTGTCCTGTGGACCCGGACGGGCCCCGCTTAGGCCTCGGAAACCGGTGGCCATGAGGAGAGCACTTTGTCAGTGCCTGCTTCACTGCAGATTTAGTGCTGCAAGGGCCCAGTCGACATCTGAGCAAGTTTCCTAGGTCTCGTGGGAATCAGACGGCAAAGCCCCAAAGGCCCTGTCATCTGTGACTCCGTAAGCTTCGCTCCTCGGCGCACGAGAGGCCTGGAAAGAGCTGCTCCCACGGGCGGGCCCTCACCGCCGTTGGTTCTGGGAGTGCCCCCAGGGAGCGGCACCACTGTCTGTATCACTGGTCCAGGAGAGGCTCATTAAGATGGAAGGGAGGCCAGACGGAGCTGCTCAGGCCTTGGGTGAACACACCCGGTCACCATGGCGCGAGACTCCAGGACTGGCCTCTCGCCTCAGCCCAATGTAAACAAAGCCTGACACTAGTGAAAACACAAGGGCGGAGGACTCGGAAGCAACATCACAATAGGGAAGACAGCTGAGCAGGGAGGTGAGTCTGACCTCCCAAAACAAAGGACGGAGGGCTGCGGGCGGGGCGTGCTCAGGAAAGAGCTCAGGGGCACAGGGGGGCTAACTTCTGACAAGGCCACTTGCGTGCCAATCTGAAAGACAGACTTCATTTTTCTTTTCTTTTCTTTTTTTTTTTTTTGAGACAGAGTCTTGCTTTGTAGTTCAGGCTGGCTCTAAGCTCACTATGTAGCCCAGGCAAACCTCAAACTCAGCAATCCTCCTGTCTCTGCCTCCCGAGTGGTGGGATGACAGGCGTGAGCCACCACGCCCGGCACTGTGGTATGGGGTACTGATTGCTGGTGGGTGTGAGTCACCACGCCCAGCATTGTATGTGGTTACCGGGGTTCGAACTCAGGACCTTGCGCTTGTGAGGCAGGCGCCGGAACCGCTGAGCTACATCTCCGGCCCCTTTTTTTCTATTTCTAATTGGCACATAATAGTGGCTCATACTTATAGGATATAGTGTGGTGTTTCCATACATGTATATAATACATAATGATCAAATTAAGATATTGGCATTTTCATATTCACAAGAGCCAAGATGTGCAATCGACCTATGTGATCATGGGCAGAAAAACAAATGTACACAAAGTGGAATGCTAGTCAGCCATAAAATGGAATATAATCCTGTCACAGCAACATAAGTGGAACTGGAGGTCATCGTATTTACTGAAATATGCCAGGCACAGAAAGACATTCTCATCCATGTGTGGAATATAATGCTGTTAATCTTATAGAAGGAGGAGAATGGTGGGGACCAGGTGCTGAGCAGGATGTGGAGGGGATGGAGCCCGTCTATGGTTACCAAAATACAGCTAGAGAGGAGGAAGGAGCTCTGGCATGGCACAGTAAAGGGTCTGAGGTTTGCAGGAAAGTGTATGTTTCTCACGTGTATTGACGGGAAGCCAAGGTGCCTACAGAGCCAGGGCTCCACCTGGCAGGTCGTCCATGCTGCGGGGCTGCGGAGCACCCAGAGCTGCTCCCTGATGCAGCCAGAAGACAGTCCTAGGTGCCTGTGGAGAGCTTCAGAGTGGTGGAAGGTTCACAGCCCAAAGGGCGTGAGTGGGAAGCCCCGAACAGTCACTGCTCTAGGAAGGCGCTTAGGGCCTATCTTCCTGTTATCACATTTGGGTGGGAACAGACAATAAATTCCCCGGCTCTGTCCAGTGCCTCAGGCAGCCACTTAAAGTCTGCTGTGCTCTGAATTGTCCTAGGGATACTGCCAGGAGTGTTACCAGTTATGCGAGTTTTCACATCTCCTAGCGCGTGGACAAGGAGAGACAGAAGAAGTGTTTTGTGCTGGGTCTTCAGTCTCTACAGACCAGGATCTGTCTTAGAAGCTAAGAGGAGTCTGAAAGGTTTGGCTGGGGAGGGCGTCTCTGCCGCGTCCTGCTGCTGTCATTCCTGCGTGCTATCTGGATCTGCTAGTCTCTCCCCACTCCTGCCCAGCATTGCCACAGTGCGCAGCAGCAGCTGGTGGTCAGGGGAGAGTTCAGAAGACTCCCTCCAAGGCCAGAGGGTGCAGCCACTGCATGGGTGGAGCCCAGGCCCCAACATTGAGTTCCAAGTTGACAAAATGGCTCTTCCACACTTTACCCGCAGTCCTATCCCTGTGGGCTCCGCAGGGCACAGGGACCACTGCTCCACATCGTGTAAAAAAATCATACTCCCTTTCCACTGTCCTACTGTGAGGAAACCCCGGTGCACCATGGAGAAAGGCAGTGTGGGAAAGGTAGTGTTACCACAGGGTAGACAGCTGAGGTGAAGCCTTTCTTAGACCTTTTAGCCCAGCCTTGAAGCAAGCTAACCATATGAACAGTGACCTTGGTATCATAACAAATGCCATCTTATTTCCTGGGGCGGTGCGGAGGAGCCATGGCAAGGCACAGACAAAGAACCATCCGAGGTACTGTCCTCTAAACCCGGGGGCTATGCCAGGGTGGCTTGCCAGCATCTGGCCGTCCAGGGAGTGCTGTACTGATGGGCTTGGTCTAGGGCCACACTCATTCTGCGGCTTGACTGTTTTCACCGTGAGCAGCAGATGGGAAGGGCGAGCCGGGAAGAGGAGGGAGTAGGCACGAGAAGGACAGTAGGGCTCGCACGACCCAAGGCACGAGGGCTGGACTAACAGCAACTCAGTCCACACTCAGAAATTCTCAGTTCGTGGAACTTGCTGTGATTTGAGTGTGTTCCCTGAACAGTTGTGTGTTGGAAACTCAATTCCTCAGTCTCGCAGTGTTGGAATGCAGGGCACCGTGGAAGAAATTAGGGTTAGGCGTAGAGTCTTAACAAAGGGTTGCAAGCCTTTCTCGTGGGACTGGCTTAGCTGTCATGGGAGTTTACTCCTGCATACATGTGTGTTCTCTCCCTTTTCAACTTCCTCCGCATGATGAAACAGCGCGAAGCCATCCTCAGATTGGCACTAGATCTTAGACTTCCCAGCTGCGTACACTGGGTTTCTGCTGCGGGGACCAAACCCCTCAGAAAGACAACTTAAAGGAAGAAAGACTTATTTTGGCCCATGGTTTCAGAGACCTCAGTGTTTGGCCAGCTGGCTCCATTGCTTTTAGGGCCTGTGGTGAGGCAAAGACCTCAGAGTGAACAGATAGGATGGAGGAAAGCTCCTCACCTCATGGTGACATTGAAGCAGGCAGACAGGAGCCAGCAAGGAGCGGGCAGGATGAAACACACCATCTAAGATAAGGCGCCGCAGTCTGTTCCTCTCAACTGGGTCCTGCTGCCTAATTCTCCAAGACCTGGCAACAATACCACTGATTGATGAATCCATCCATGGATTCCACTGAGAAAGTTAGCACCCCCCCCCCATCCGATCACTTCTGAAAGCTTTGGACGCTCTGAACCTTTTGGAGACATCTCGGATCTGAACCATAACCCCAGCCTCCAGAACTGTGAGCCTAAAGGGCCTTCTTGTCTTTAGAACACATTGCGTCTCAGATTTTAGCAAATGGACTCATGACGTGGCCAAGGTTGATGTTCAGGGTGACATTTCCATGTAGGCACAAAAGCTGACTCTAGATATCACATGGTGGGCAGGGCGTCCGGGGCATCTCCCCAAGCAGAACTGGTGCTGAGCTCAGACCACAGAGTCCACAGATATGGAAAGAAGGTACTAGACTGTGGCTGGACACTAAACCTTCAGCAGCCACGTAGACCGAGGCCTAGGCATGGTTCCCTGGCAATGATCTGGTGTGAGGACAGTAAAGGGCCTACTATCCGCCTGCCCCGGTCTCAGTGGTAGCCAAGAGGTAAAAGAGGGTTCTCAGGACACCTTGCTTCCCTCATGGCTCCCTTTTGCCACGTTGAGGCTTTCGGCCTCTCTCACTACTCATCTCTGCCTCCCTAGCTCGAAGCGCTACACGTGCTGGCATGGCAATCTGGGTCATAGAGCTCAGGTCAGGACCCAAATAGAATCTGGCAGGGACAAAGCGGCAGGATGGACTCTTCAGGTGACTGTGGCCACCAAGAGGTTCTGGACGGCCCAAGTTTTCACCCCAGCCTCTTTGGCCTTGGCTTGAGAAACCTCAAGTACAAAAATGAAACTAAAAATAATACCATCAAGCCCAGTTTGGAAGACGAAATGACATATGGCGTGGTGGGAATTCCACGGGTGGGAGGCGTAGCCTGAAAGGCCGTGTCAGGGAGCCCCACTGTGTTCAAGGAGCCTGGCACGAGCAGAAGCTCTGGACCCACTGGGCTGTGGGTATAGGAGCAGGTGGGCTTCCCAGCACAGAGGCCAGCCAACCCGGAGAGCAGGCCAGGGCAGTGTGTTCTCCTTCCAGAGCTGCAGGTGACCGGGTTGGCACAGGCTGGCAGGCCCAGATGGCAGAAGGCCTGCTGCCAGGCTGAGAAGGTTAGATGGGGGCAACAGAAAGGGGAGCCTTCAGGAAGCCTCCGCAGAAGGCTGATCTGTCACTGGAATCGAAAGACTAAACCACAATATCCAGAAAAGGTGACCCCGGTGCAGTCTTGGGTGCGATCCAGGGCCCAGGCAGGCGTAGCCGGGCCCCTGGCCTGGTAGAGGGGCTCTGACACCTCTCGCTCCTGCCTTGGCCCTGACCCCACCTCTAGGTGGCTTCCCAGGACCCTGCAGCCAGACGATCTCAGAGCCCCTCAGCCTAGAGCCACACGGGGAGCAGCCAGCCCCGCAGCTCTGTCCCGAGGAGAGGAGGTTATTTTGGGTTCAGAAGAGGCCGAAAAGGTTCCGTTTCAGGAGGAGCTTCCGCTGGCAGCCCTGGGCTCTCCGCCTGCTGCAGGCTCCATCACATGGTCCGCAAATCCGAGCACTCGGCTTCTCCTCTGGGCCTGCCCAGGCCTGACCCACTTCCACCCTGTCCTCGGCCGGGCTTGGAAGTCCTTCTCGGGCGGACTCTGGCCCTGCCTGCTGCAGCTGGTATCAGGCAGAGAGCGTCACCTTCCGTATGCTGCTCCATCCTCACACAGCCCCGAGTGGGCTCTGGCCGGGGGTGGTACCATTGTGATCCCACATTGTAAACCTGAAAGCTCTGGTTTACAGAAGTTACTAACTCCCCCTGGGGTGAGGCCAGCCAGCAGCTGAGCGGGGATTTGGACCTGACTGTGGCCTGGGACCTCAGGAAGTTGACCACCGTCCTGAGCTTCCACGGGCCGGAAACAGCCTCCCAGATCTGGAGGATCCCTCTCTACCTGGGGAATCGCCAGCTAAAGTGAGTCCATTGCCCCCGAGTCACACAGTCTCAGGGATGAGTGAGAACCACAGAACGTCTGTCCTGCCCGCGGCCCATATGTAATGCACACCTCTAAGGGGAACCTGCTCTCTGCTGTGTCACCTTGGACTGCAGGCTCCTGTGAGCAGGCTCCAGGGCCCTGCAGCGACCCTGCCGTCGCCTCAAAGACACGAATCCTGTTCCAGGGACATGCAGCCCCGGGGTGCCTCTTAATGGAGACACTGAGTGTCCAGGGCTCTCTCTCTCTGGAGCCTCTTCCCCCTCAGAACCCAGCCCTGATCTCTAGCGGCTCCCAGGCTGTGAAGTGAGGTGCTTTTGTGTGAGTCCGTTTTCCATCACTGTGATGAAACACCTGAGAGCAATTCAAAGACGAAATGCTGATTTTTGTCTCATGGTTTTGGTCCATGGACACTTGGCTCCACCGATTCCAGGCCTGTGGCCAGGCGAGCACCGCAATGGGGATACGTGAGCTTGGCCCACCTCGTGGTGTTGTTCAGCCGTGTTTGGGGTGCAGCCCCTTAGCAGGAGGTGGACTGTGAACGCTGTAACCTCAGCAATGGTTAATCCATTGGTGTGTCAGAGATATCGGCCTCCGGGAGGGGGTGGAGACCTCAGGAAGAGGAGCCTGCCTGGAAAAAGCGAGCAACCACAGTGTGCCCTGGAAAGGTGCATTTGGTCTCTGGACCCTTAGTCTTTCTTTTTCTTCCTTCCTTTCTTTTTCCCTTGCTCCATCCCTTTTTTCTCCCTCCTTTCCTCCCTCCTTCCTTTGCCTTTCCTCCTTCCTTCCTTCCCTTCTCCCCCCCTTCCTTCTGACACCCCTTTCTGCTCTATATCATGGGGTGAAGCAACATGAAAACATTCTCTAGGTGCTGGCCCTTGATTTTGGACTTGCCATCTCCACAATGTAAGAATAAGTTCACATTGGGCCAGAGATTTAGCTCAGTGGTTCTGGCACCTGCCTTGCAAGTGCAAGGTCCTGAGTTCGATGCTGGTAACCATATACAATGCTGGGCATAGTGACTCATGCCCACCAGCCATCAATACCACATACCACAGTGCCAGGCATGGTGGCTCACGCCTATAATCCCAGCACTCGGGAGGCAGAGACAGGAAGATTGCTGAGTTTGAGGTTTGCCTGGACTACATAGTGAGCTCAGGGCCAGCCTGAGGTACAAAGTGAGACTCTATCTCAAAAAAAAAAAAAAAAAAGAATAAGTTCCCATCCTTTACCCACCAGCCAGTCTTGGGCGGCCTGTTCCAGCAGCACACTAAGGGATGCATGACCTTGGCCAATATCTACCTAGCACGTGACCACTCGTAAGCCCTCAGTGTCCAGCAAATGGCATGAGAAAGTGGCATGGTTTTTTGCCTCCTATAGCTTTGGGCAGATACACTTTAGACCAACATACAAAAGGACAAAAGTTAATCTTAAGGAAACAGGTCTCTACTCATTTTCAAAATCTTTATTTAACTCAGCCCTGAGTACATCAGACCTGCCCTTCCCAAGTGCCGTGCTGGCCAGGTGTGTGGGCTGAGACAGATTTAGCTTCCAATCCTCCGGCTGGGGTGCCAGTCAGAGGCCTGGCAGGAGGTAGGTGGGCACATTAGAGAAGGGCACCACAAGAGCCACTGTGGTTGGAGTGCCGGGGGCAGGGGGCTTCCAGAGCCCGCCTCAGTGTCTGGGGGAGGGAGAGGCAGCCGCTGCCACGCTGCTCCTGTGCAGAGGTGCCATGGGGTCTCTCAGGGAGGGGAGCTGAGGCGCAGACTTCCTGGGAAGACGACACCCCGCGGGGTGATGGCAGAGGTCTCGTCGGAACAAAATCCCCGGGACTTCACCAGTGTCTCCGCGCCAGTTCCCGACCACGCTGCGCAGGGAACGCCGTGGGTCCCTTCAGGGGAGGCCTGCAGGCATTTCCCCTACACCTGCCTGGTGTGCCAGTCCATCTTGGGTCTGAGGACTGGCTCAGGAGCAGGGCTGGACGAGCAAGCACTATAAGGGCTGGACGGGGCGTCCCCCGCACCTTACGTCGCCTTGGTGTTACGTACGGCAGAGGCAGGCCATGCTCAGGTGAGCGCCCACAAGGCAGCTGCTCTGGACACTGGAGCCACCACCTTGGCTGCCCTGTGCCAGGTCCTCAGCTGGCATCTGACTGGCCGCTCCCTGAGATGTGCCACCCACCTTGCTTCCACCACCTGCCACCATCTACTCTGTGGGGACCTGGTCGCCCCCCACCCCACTGGCACGAGGCCCTTTCTCAGCAGCGCACCGGCCTCTCCAGCTCCGTGGCACGCTGGCGAGGAGACGGGAACGGCGCATCTCTCGGCCGGGGTTTTCTGTCTCCAGGTGGAGCCTCTGGTGGCTTCCACGCGCCATCCTCCATTCTCCCCTGCAGGGCGGCTGCCCTGTCTCAGCCACCTGGGGCTCACCCTCGCCCTGGGGCCTTGCCAGGGAGGTGCCGCCCTCACCCGGAGGCCCCGCCACTGTGCCCCGGCGCCCTCGGGACCACATGCTGTGGTCTCCAGGTCCAGGCTTGGCCCACGGCCCCGAAGTGTAAAACTTCTCCCTCCTGCTCCCGCGCACGTAACAGGATGGAAGGACTTTGAGGACGTGACTCTGGGAGCGCCAGGCCCTCGCAGGAGGACACGCCCTGCACACGTCCGCCTTTGGGAGGTGTCACACCCGGCAAGAGTCAAGTGAAGGGTGGCTTTGCCTTAGGGACAGGGGGCTGAGGGTGTCACTCAGGGGTGGTCCGTCTCCTGCCCTGTGCGGAGCTGCTGAAAGCCAGGAGGGGGCCTCACAGGCTGGCCTGGCGTGATGGGCAGCCACCCCTGCCGCTGCGGCACGGAGCGGGCCGTCCTTGGGGTTCTGCTCGCTCTTGTCCCTTTCTGGAAACCCCTCATATCTGTACCCTCAAATTTGTGTTTTGTAGGTGAAGCTGATGGAGTGAAGGAGGGGTCCTGCCCCCAGCGCCCTCTCCACCTCCCAGTAAGAATTCTAGTCACCCCCGTCCCTTCCTGGTGCCCAGCGACCACTGCCAGGCAAGGAGGGCTCAGGCACACCCCACAGACCCCCTGAGCCTAAGAGGGAGCAATGCTTAATAGCAAGTCAGAGCATCGTCCGTGCATGAGGCGCGAGGGGCCCGAACTGTCACGTGGAGCCTCCTGCCAGCCCTCGTATCTGTCCACATCCGCCACTGTCTGTCCATCCCTTCCTTATCCAAAGACCTCCAAACAGCTGTGGGCTGCAGACGGTGGCCAGCACCTTCCGCGGGACAGTGCGTCTCACGTCTCCTCTGCAGAGCCCTCGTGTTAGGACCAGGTCCAGGTTTTTCCTCCTTGCCCATTCGAATCCACAGAGACGATGCCAAGTCTCCTTCCTAGTAACGTGATACAGGCAGCGACGCTCAACTTCAGCTCACTCAGTTTCCACGATTTTCTAGGATTGGACATGTGACTGGTTGGGGACCTTGTAGGGGACACAGGCCACAACCTGCCTCCATCTGTAGTTCCGAGAGTGACCAGGAGCCAGGGACTGGCCCACCTCAGTTCAGACCCGCTGATACGGCTTTGGCTGCTGGGCCGAGAGAGGTCAGATCGTCACCTGTCCTCGACTCGGGGAACTGTGTTTTTGATCTTGGGTGACATGTAAGTCTGGGCCCCTGGTACCAACACCAGCCATCAAACAAGTGGGGCTCCTCCTGTCTGCCCCGGGGCCCAGGGAGTCCCTAGGTGGCCCCCCAGCCCTTGGGGACGTCTGTGCTGTTTGTTTGGGTGGAGTGAGCTCTGCACAGCAGGCGGTGCTCAGCGGGGAGGCTGTGCCAAGTAGGTATCAAGCAACAGCTGGGCACATGACACATGCCCCGGGGGGAGCAGCCTGCCCCGGGCCCCCAGAGAACCGCCTCTCAGAATCTCTCCCGCGGCTCCCCGGGGGAGCAGGAGAACACAGGCCGATTGTCGCAGATCATGTGCTCAGGAGGGAGCCGCACAGACCTGAGGCTGGGGCGAGGGCGATGAAAACAAGTCTTTGTCCAGGGCCTTGTCTGCCACACACTGGGCTTGTGTTTCTTGCTCTACGACAATTGGGTGAAACGTTAGACCAGAGCATCAATTATTCAGATTTCACTGTGAGGTCAGAGCACAGCAGCTCGGACCAGCCCCACCCGGAGGGAGTCGGTTCCAGGCCGGAGGCTGTGGGAGCCCAGACAGCACCCGCCCTCAGCAACCACCAGGTCCGACACTCCTCACGGTCCAGCCTAATTGTCTTGCTGGCCTCGGATGCCAGGCAACAGGCCAGATAGTGTTATGCTGTTGGGGGAAGAGAGTGTCGCGCCTGGGTGCACACGGCACATGTACGCACATAACACACACACACACACACACACAGCACTCAACGCTCAATCCTGGCTGTCTCTCCTGAAGTGTCGTCACCGGCACACAGCGGGGGCCTCTCTGTTACCCACTTGTCCCTTAGCATCAGCCTTTCAAACCACACGTTTCCCTCCGAGCAGTGTTTAGCTTCCACCGAGACACTGACAGCTTGTATGTTCACTGTCCTTCAGTTCAAAAGACCTTCTCATTTGCTGTGTTGTTTCTTCTTTGACCCATGGATTAGAAGTATTTTGTTTAATGTCCACATACTGGGGGCCTCTCCAGGTATCTGGGCATAATTGACTTCTCTATAATTCCTCTGTGCTCAGAACACACTTTTTATGGGATTTCTAGTCCTTTTCAACCAACAGAGGCCATTCTGTGATCCAGCACAAGATTCATTTTGGTGGACATGAAAATAATGTGGCTTTTGCAGCCAGGGTATGAAACGTGTACATGTCAGTTGGGCCATGCTGGTTGGTGATGTTGTTCAAGTCTTTGGTAATAATGAGAGATTTCAACACAGTAAACACAAGTCAGGTTGATTTCTCCTTTCAGTTCTGCCAGTTTTTGCAGTTTTTGCATATTTTGAAATGCTCTTAGTGTGTGCACACACATCGAGGGGAATGTCTCAGTCTGCTTGAGCTGCCCTGACAAAGTGCTTTAGACCTGGTGGGTAGACCAGGTGTCCCCACGTCCCAGCCATAGACTGATACAGCCTGTGGCCTGTTGGGACTGAGCTGCACAGCAGGAGGTGAGAGCGAGCCAGCCGGAGAAGCTGGTGTGTGTTGGTGGCTGCTCCCCAGCCTCACGCGGCCTCCTGATGCCTCAGACTCCCGTTGGAGACCAAACCCTACTGTGAACAGTGCGTTCGAGGGGTTTGGGTGCTGCTTGTTGCATTCTAATGTGATAAGAACAGAAATGAAGGATGCAAAAAACGTGACCCTGTTGGATCATCCGGAACACCACCCCACCATGAAACCAGTCTCCGGTGCCAAAAAGCCTGAAGCAATAGAACTCCCTTTTCCCACAGTTGTGGAGCCTGCGAAGCCGAAGAGCCGGGAGCTGGGGTGGACGGCTCCGGTCAGAGCTCTCTCCTTGGCTCGCAGGCTCCACTGTCTCCATGTTGGTGAGGCCTCTCCTCTGTGCGTGCACGGGGAGAGGGCCCCACTCTGACCATCTCATTTCACCTTAAATACCTCTGAAAGGCCCTGCCTGTCGATACAGTCCCGTGGAGGGCTAAGGACTTCAACATGTGAATTTTTTGGTAGTGAGGAAACAATTCCATCCTTAGGACTGATGAATGGGCACTTTATTGTTATGAAATGTCTCTCCTTATATGCAGTGGTGTTCCTTTTCCTGATACTAACAAGAAAGCCACATTGTCTATAATACATATTGTGTATGCTTTGACTGTTCACCTGCCTGGAATTTGTATTAAAAGTATTTCTTTGTTTATAGGTGCTAATTTGCATTTAGACAGGAGTAAGATTACCCACTATACTACTGCTTAATAAAATGACTATCAACAGGATTTTTTTTTTTTTTTTTTGAGACAGGGTCTCGCTTTGGAGTTCAGGCTGGCTCTGAGCTCACTATGTAGCCCAGGCAAACCTCGAACTCAGGAATCCTCCTGTCTCTGCCTCCCAAGTGCTGGGATTACAGGCGTGAGCCACCACACCTGGCACTGTGGTATGTGGTATTGATGGCTGGTGGGCGTGAGTCTCCATGCCCAGCATTGTATGTGGTTTCTGGGGATTGAACTCAGGACCTTGCGCTTGTAAGGCAGGCGCCGGAACCACTGAGCTAACAGGAATTTTGTGTTGTGTCTCTCAAAAAGAAGGAAAAAGAATCTGGGATGTTCTGACCATAAGTAAGTAATAAATGAAGTGATTGATATTATATTGTTATTTCCTAATATATTCATGTTTCAAAATATCACATGACATTCCATGAATATGTACTACTTTTGTGCTTTTGTGTATCAGTTTTAAAATAAATTCAAGAGGTCAGGAATTTAGCTCGGTGGTGCCGTGCTTATCTCGTAAGTGTAAGATCCTGAGTTCAATCTCTGGTACCAAAAAACTAAAATTAAAAACAAATTCAATTTAAAGAGTACATCTCTTACAGATAACACAGTTTGCTTTTCTCTTTATTTAGTCTGAGGGCTGAGTGTGTGGCTTGGTGGTAGAGAGCTTGCCGGGTTTGCACAGGGCTTGGGTTTGATACCCAGAGCTAAAAACAGTTCAGTAGAAACTTTTTTGCCTTTTAGATTAACCCATTCATTTTTCTAATTTTAAAGTTCTATACGTAGTTGGTTTCAAATTTGCCATCTTGTTATATGGCTTCTTTTGGTCCGTTTCTTCTTTTTTTATTTTTATAAATACACATTTTTAAGTATTTATTTTTATCTATCCCATTGGCTGGTTGGCTATTCCTATTAACTTTTACTTTAGAGTTTATACATCTATCACATGCTCACCAGATCTCAGTATCCTTGTGCACATGTAAACATAAATGTAAAACCTCGGAGGAATTAACTCTTTCCCCTTACATGCTTCATGAGCCCACTGCTGTACTTCCATCCTACTATTGTCAGGATGGTATTTCTAGTGTTATAAACCCCACGATGCACTATTGTAAATAATCTATTTCCTTCTGAAGAAAATTTTAACAAGAAATACTCACCGTCTTCCTCTAGCACTTTGAAGATACCCATCTGACTTTCTTCCCACTGCACTGTTTCTGATGATCATTGTTATTTTTGTCCCCTGTACATAACACATCTTCTTTCAAAAGCAGACTATTTTAGAGCCATTTTAGATTGCCAGCACAATGGAAATGGGGGCAGAGATTCTCCACATACCCACGCCACGCCACGCCCCTCCCTGCACCCTCGCAGAGTGCTACATTTGTTCTAACTAATGCACCCACCTTGACATCATCACAGTCCAGAGCCCTTGATCACATCAGTGTTCGTTTCTGACAGGTACATTCTGTGAGCCACCTGCAGCGTTTCACTGCCCGAAAAATTCTCTGTGCTCCACCTGTCCGTCCCTCCCTCCCCTCACCGGACCAGCTTCTGATCTTTTGCCATCCCCGTGGTTCTTGCTTTTCTAGAGTGTCACGTTCAAATCAGACAGCCCGTAGCCTTTCCACATTGGCTTCTTTCCCTGAACAACAACATTTCCGGCGTGTCCCTTTATGGGTTGACAGCTCATCTCCTGGCACCGCTGAGTGATATACTGCTGCTGGATGTGCTCCAGTTTATTTGCCTACTCATCTACTTTAGGACACCTTGATTGCTTTCAGGTTTTGGCAATTTATTGTCAATAAAGCTGTGATAAACTTCCATTTGCAGGCTTTTGCAAAGTCATGAGTTCTCAACTCCTTTGAGTGAATAACTAAGAAGCTCATTGGTGGACTATATGGCAAGAGAAGGTTTAGTTTTATAAGAAACCACCAGTCTTCCAAAGTGGCCGCCCCATTTGGCAGTCCCACCAGCTATGAGTGTGAGTTCCTGGTGCCCCACTTCCTCGCCAGTGTTTGGTGAGATCAGTGGTGCAGACTGGGGCCATTATGATAGGTACGTATCGGCCCACCATCTTTGTAATTTGCACTTCCCCCAGTGGCATATGATGTAGAACATCTTTGTGTATAATTATACACCATCTTTATATTCTCTTTGGTGAGAGACATGTGTCCTTTGTCGTTGGCTTATCTTGAGACTTTCTTTTCATTTCAGGTTTTTAGCATTTTAAATACAGTGAGCTTTGCATCAATCCCTTTGTGCTGACTCATCCTAGGTGTATATGAATCATCTTTGGGTGTATATGCTTATGTCTTTATCAACTTTGTAATGTTTTCCATCATCATTTAAGCCATTTTTATCTCTTTAGAGACTCTTCCAAATCCTCATCCCACTAAAGATAAGTCACACTTCTTGACATGGTCCACTTGTTAAATTTTCCAAACATCTTCTGTGATTTAGTTGGGATATCTCACAGAACTATCCTGCAGGCTTATCTATCTTTTAATTGCTTTTCTGTTTTCTACTTTTTTGCTTTCTCCACTTATTACTTATTTCATTTTGCTGACTATGCATTTTACTTTCCTTTGTTTATTAAAGAAGTTTATTTTATTTTATTTTTAGCAGTACCAGGAATTGAACTTAAGCCTTTGAATTTTCAAGGTAGGCATGGTACCACTTGAGCTAAAACTCCAGTCCAAGGGAAAAATTTCATTGCAGTTTAGTTTTGTGTGTGTGTGTGTGTGTGTGTGTGTGTGTGTGTGTGTGAATGAATCCTTTTCTCTTTACTAATAAAAACAGCAAATGCTAAAAAATCCTCTAATACTTCAGCTGTATCTTTCAGATTTGGATATATTGTATTTTCAATTTTATTCAGCTAAATATATTTTAAATTTTTCCTTATGATTCTTCTTAGTGCATAGATTATTTATTTATAAGTGTTTCCTGATTTTCCAGTTCTCTTCTATTATCAATTTTCAATTTAAATCCATTATGATCAAAGAATGCACTTGAGAATATTTGAATTCTTTTAAATTTGTTGAAGTTATTTTTTGTTTTGTTTTTTTATTTTGGGGGCTTTTTTTTTTTTTTTTTGAGACAGGGTCTTGCTTTGTAGTTCAGGCTGGCCCTGAGCTCACTATGTAGCCCAGGCAAGCCTGGAACTCAGCAATTCTCCTGCCTCTGCCTCCCGAGTGCTGGGATGACAGGCGTGAGCCACCACGCCCGGCACTGTGGTATGTGGTATTGATGGCTGGTGGGTGTGAGTCATCATACTCAGCATTGTATGTGGTCACAGGGATCAAACTCAGGACCTTGCGCTTGCAAGGCAGGCACCAGAACCACTGAGCTAAATCTCCGGCCCTTTATTTGCATTTTTTAAAAATTATTGAGTGTATTTACAGTTGTTTTTTTGTACTTTTTTTTTTTTTTTGAGACGGGATCCTGCTATGCAGTGTAGGCTGGCCTTGAACTCACTATGTAGCCTAGACTGTCCTCAAATTCACAACAGTCCTCCTGCCTCAGCCTCCTGAGTATTGAGATTACAGGTATACACTGCATTATCTGGATACAGTAGTTGTTTTAAAAGCAGTGACTGCATGGGCCGGAGGGTTAGCTCAGTGGTTCCAGTGCCTGCCTCTCAAGCGCAAGGTCCTGAGATCGATCCCTGGTAACCACATACAAAAATGCTGGGCATGGAGACTCACGCCCACCAGCCATAAACACCACATACCACAGTGCCAGGCGTGGTGGCTCACGCCTGTCATCCCAGCACTTGGGAGGCAGAGATAGGAGGATTGCTGAGTTCGAAGTTTGCCTGGGCTACATAGTGAGCTCAGGGCCAGCCTGAACTCCAAAGCAAGACCCTGTCTCAAAAAAAAAAAAAAAAGAAAAAGAAAAGCAGTGACTGCATATCTCTCATCTCTGTTTCCCCTTGGTCTGTTAGCACTGATTCATTTGGCTTTTTTTAGTTATTGTGTTATATCTTCTCGTCTTTTTTACAGGTCTCCTAAGTCTTGTTAAATACTGAACTTGAGAATACTTTATCATGGAATATCTGGATTCTGTTGCCTTCCTTTAGAGAGTGTTGTAGTTCATTCTGACCAGAATTTAATTCTTTTGTGTGTCACTTGAACCTTTCAAATTTTGGTTTTATTTTTTTGTGTGTGTGCCAGGGATCAAACTCAGGACCTCAACCTTGCCAGACAGGCTCTGTGCCACTGAGCTACATCGCTGGCCCTGATTTTAAGTTGTCTTAAGTCTCTATGTAAGGTCGTTTCTTTCCTGTTGAAGTAATTAGCTCTTTGATGAGTTTCCTCCCGCCTGTTAGGCCTCCAGTGCCGCCCAGGCTGGTGAGAGATCTGTCCTTGCAGTGACCATGGCTCCCTGCACCTGTGCGTGGCTCTTGTCTGCCCAGCCTCCTAGAATCTCACCCTACACAGGGACACTTACTCACTTTCCTGTCACTGGGACAAAATAACCAACAGCCACAATTTAAGGGAAGGGTGGTTCGTTTGGGCTCATGGCTTAGTCCACAGTGCATGGGCTCTAAGGCACAAACAGAACCATCAAGGGACCTAATGAAAGAAGAGTTTGCAACTCATGGCAGCCAGGAAGCAGAGCGTAAGAGGAGCGGCTGGAGAGAGAGGTCCCTGCCCTCGAGTCCCGACCCAGTGGCAGCCTCTTCCCCCCCAGGCCCTGGCTCCTCACACTGTGTGTACCTGTGAACTCATCAGGGTTGAATCTGCTTTCCAAACACACATGATTCTCAGGGACACTTTATGTCCAAACCATAAATACTAGTCATGTTTGCCCAAAGGTTCAAGAGGATCCTGTAAAGATATATGAAGCCCTTCTCTGCCCGAGTCCTTCCTGTCTGGTTCTCTGCCCCACCAGGCCCAGCTTTCTAGCTCCCACCCTAAGCCGCAGTCTGTGTCTTAAGCTCGGTGGAATCACTGTTCTTCGGAGCACCTCTTTCGGCAGCAGACCCTGGTCATCCTGCAGGTGAGAAGCTGGGAGGACAACAGAGCTGGGGCTGTTGAGGGCTCACACTCCCGTGGGCCTGTTGTCCACCATCTGCGAGCATTTCTACGTTCACTTTGCTCTGTTTTTAACTTATTAGTGACGGGAGCACCAGGCCCACGTCAGGCGAGGCTATGACTAGAAGTGAAACTCAGCTCGTTTGCATGGGAATCACTGAATTTTCTGCCTGTTTTGATATCACATGAGCAAAACTAGACAGCTTTTTAAAATGTTACCTGAGCAAGGAGTTAGCCTCAGAAGTTTAACCGGAGCGATCTTACACAGTTGGATTACATTTTCAAATAAATTTCTGACACATCCCTGTAAATATACTAAGACCCAGAAGTACTGTGCTTCATAATAGTACCTTCAAAGAGGACTGAAAGCACACTCTTTGTTCTTCTTTCAGAAATCACACTGATTCGTCACTGAAAATTTAGAATATAAGGGCAATCCCTCCTACAAAAAGTTACCCATAATCCCCATGATTATGTGATTGTCATTCTTTATTGTAGCAACTATACATGTGTAACAGGTTATCATACTGTTCCCAAAGTGTTCTTCATGAAAATCAACTCAGGATGTAGGACTCTGCATACATATTATTTGTAAACCTCCCCAGTGGGGTGGATCTGATAGAAGAATTAGGGAGAAGCATCTAAACTAAGTAAACTTGCAAACAAATTCCCTGCCGTACCAGCAGGAAGTGGGCTCATGGCTTTGTCCAGGTGGCGGCTAGATGTATGTAAAGAGTAGTTGAATTGACTGAGAAGCCACTGAAGGCTGTGATCGAAGAGGAGGTCGGGAGTGGAGGAGCTGCAGAGAGGCCCAATCCATAACCATGCCAGTCTTCCCCAGCTGCACCCTGTCCCCGTGAGACAGGATGGCAGACAGGGGCACTTGAGAGCATCAGTCCCAGTAGTCCCTAGACGCTTTCTGGTTCCGCTCATTTGCAGCATGTTTATTATACTCATTTCATTTTTTAAAAAAATAATTGGAAACACATTTATATACAAGCTACAGTACACAGTTAATTTTGTAAAGGCAGGTTATAAAAAGACAGGATCTTTGTATTAAGAAACTTTAGACAAAGGCTAGTTTTTGTGAATTAGCTCAATTATCTAAATCAGCTTTTCTTGGCAACCAAGGTAAAAAAGAAAAGCAAAAAGTATTTTAAAGGGTCTTGCTATTAAATGAAATTCCCTGATTTCTTATCAGAAATCCTTGGGGTAGACGATTTTCTGAATTCAGAACGTTTGGCATTTAGACCAGTGACTATGTGCATAGACTGTATATGAAGGAACACTTCAGCCAAATTCAGCAGCAATACTTTACCAAGCCACATTCCTGCAGTGAAATGTTAAATAGTCACACTTAATCTTGATCCTCATATCTGACTAGGTCAGGTTTTGTCACCAAATGAGTTTTTTACTAACTGATAGAAAAAGTCTTGGTTTTCAGAAATATTTAGATTTGGGAACTGTGCTTTAGAGACTGCAGATCTGTAATAGAAGCAGTTAATTAAACCCCAGGGAGGGGGAAATGTTTTCCTGGTTCAGAAATCTAATACCATGTGGACTTTAAAGTCATTGCACAAAAAAACAAGAAGGTTCAGCAACAGACACTTGACAGATAATAATAATAATAATAAAGATGGTAAAGATGACAATGACGCAGTGTTTCAACACGTCCTACGGAATGCTATTGGCTGGGAGGGCGTGTGGCTGGCCCTAGGATCCAGGGACCGTGGCCACGGCCAGGACCTCTACTTACCAGGTACCCTGTGAGGGGCTAATACGGGAATGCGGGAGACAGAGCCCAAAGACAGCAGGAGCTGATCCTGGGAGGACCACAGAGGCCTCACAGGGTGAGGCGTGGTGGGGTGGAGTGGAGGGTTCTTGACTGCACGTAATGGAAGCATGCCCTTCAGCCGCACGAGGGGCTGGGGCTTCAGTCCACAGCAGGAGGCACGAGGCGGGGATAGCTTCGTAAGCCAGCTCAGGGCATCTCCCCGGGCTTGGGGCTCCTTAGGGTGCAGCCTCACCCTTGGCTGATGAAGACATGATGTCCTGAAATGCAAAAACCTGGAGACACGTGCCAGAGCATTGCGTGGCATGGTTTTTATGAGAGGAGACGATCCCACAGACTCTGGATGGGACACTGTTCCTGTTCCCTCCCCAGGGGGACGAGAACGGGACGGCCAGCACGGACAGGCAGGGCTGACTCTGAGTCACACAGGTTTGGGAAGGTGAGTTAAGATGCCTCCTAACGGCACAAACAGGAGAATGACCGAGAGGCCAGTCAGCCATTGTGGGGAGAAGGGAGCCTGGTCACCCCTCAAATCCCTGGAATCAGGCGCAAGAGCATGGGATGATGACTACCAAGAGATGGTACTGAGCCTGAGGCTTGTGAGGAAAGGTTCCGGGAGAGACTGGGAGGCTGGGGGTGACGAGCCAGGCCCCAGGGAGAGACTTGAGGAAGTGGCAGCTCTTGGTAGCAAGCGTGGGAGGACAAGGTGGCACCCAGGTTCAGGCAGCAGTGCAGAGGGCAAAGTGGGGTCCTGCAAGGTTGCAGAGCAGGGCCTGCTCCATCTGCCCGCGAACAGGAGCTGCACACTTCCAGCACCCTCATGTAGCACTTCCGGTCTCCCTGCCTGCGAGTTACGGCTCTCACACTTCAGCTCTCCAGTACTCTGCAAACACCAAACAGGCCCCACAGTTTAACTCACTTCTTACACATTTCCAGGCCACCACCCTCCAGCGCCTTCCTTGTGTTCAGGGAACAGGAGTGCTCAGAACCCTGTTCCTGCAGGCTCTGTCCAAGGCCTTGCTACACAGGCATGATTGATCACATCCTTGGTCATTGGTGATCAACACTGTCTTCAGCCTTCCCAGAGGTCAAGGGTGAGCTTGAAAATCCAAACCCTCTTCTCCTGCTGTTGATTCCCATGGCAACCAGCCTGCATCCTCCAGCCAAAAGTCCCCTCAATAGTACACAAACATCATGCATCACTTCGGAGATACCTTGGGTTTAGGAGCAAAGAAGGGGTGTGGAAGGTGTTGTCAGCTTCTCATGACCATAACAAAATACCTCAGGGAATCCACTCAGAGGAAGAAGGGCTTGTTTGAGCTCCCAGCCTCAGAGCTTTCAGTCTACAACAGCGCGATCACTGCTGTGGACTGTCGTCACGGGAATCCGGTGGGCCAGTCCAGGGTCTCCCAAAGCCAGCTCTGTACCTCAGGGCCAGACCCATTCATAAGAGCCTGCTGGACACACGGGCCCTGTCATGGACACAGAATCAGAGACCAAGACCACAGGGCGTGGCTCTGGGTGAAGCGGGGCCTGAAGTCGGGGCCTGAGCTCTAGCTGACACTGGAGGAGCCTGACTGGCACAATGTGGCCAAGAGGGCAGGAGGCCCCTCTCAGGTACTGAAACCCTGGGCTTCTCCTCCAGCTTGCTCCTGCTGCTGTGGGCTCGCAGGCAAGGATACGGAGCCTCGGCCTGGAGGCAGACAGGGGGCACAGCCAGCAGGCAGCCGCCCACCCTGGGCAGTCACGTGCCTGCCAGCCAGCCTGAGGCCCACAATGCGGCTCTGTGTGGCAGCTGGCTTCAAACACACGTGAGTGTCTGGGGCAGCCCTGGCTGGCGGCAGTGCCAGCCCTGGAAGCCAGAGATGCCAGGCTGGGAGGGAGGACACATCCTGTCTAACCCCTCCAGGGCCCAGGGCCAGGAGCTCTCCAGGAAGGAACTGGGCTAGCCAGGCTCCTTCAGGGGACACCCTGGATCCCTGGGGCGGCGGCGGGGAGTGAACATCCTCCAGCAGCGCCCAGCCACCGCCCCACCTCGGAGGCCCGCAGGATTCCCTGGGCCGACTTGCTGCTCAAGTGGCTCAACCAAGCCTGTCTTAGGCTTCCTCCAGAGCTTCCTGATCCTGGAAGAAATAAGGGGGAAAAAAAAGGCAACTTTGTCAGTTTTTATAATCCTGAAGTTTTCTGTTTTCTATGGGTTTTTATGTTAAAACACCCTCTTCCAATGAGGTGATCACAGTAGCTAGAGGTTCTGTGATGACACTCTTGTTTGGCAAAATAAAACGTGGACAGATCTATTCTTGTCCTTTTAAAATATTTAACTAATGAAACCCCTCAGTGCTGAGTTCATAGCATCAGCTGGTCCTGCTGGGAGCCTCCTAAAAATGCAGTTGGGCCGCTGGCAGAGCAGTTGGGGGGGTTCAGAGCCCCTGGCTGGGAGAGTCAGTTTCAAGGCGCTGGGTAGGTGAAGGCCTCTCCTGAGCCCACCCTTCCCTTCCAGTCAGCCCTGCTCCAGCTGAGAGCGACGGGTCCGAGAGTCAAGTGGAGGCAGGACATCTTGGCATTGAGCTGATTCTCAGACCATGGTGTCTACCTTGGCCAGGAAGCCCCTCCTGAGGTCTTCCTGGGCTGGTGGGGTTGCGTCAGGGGCCTCTGCATACTCCGTTTTACAGTTGTCTGAGTGTTGGCTTCAAGCAGAGGACGCTAGAAAGGAACAGCTTCCGGCCTGAGAGACTTGGCCAGCATGTGAGGAAAACAGCCATGCTTGGGTAGGCACAGCAGACGGTGCCCTGGCTCGGGGGGTAGCTACTGTGAGTGGGCAGGAGAGGTAGCAGCAGGACCCCAGGCCCCACAGTCACACGACTGGCCCACAAGACCTTCCCGAGGCCAGACCCTCCAGATGACCTTCTTGGGCCTAGTGTGATCCTGGGTCCACCTCATCCGGAGGAAGGTCTGGCACAGAGTTGCTTCTCATTCTTGGATGTGTTTAAACAGTGTCTGTATGGGCTGGTCTTTTCAAGTTAAAAAGAAATGCCTTCAGATATTTTTATATTTCCTTTTGGATTAGATTGACAAGGAAATTTTTTTTGAAAAATACAAGTCTTGGGGAGGCTGGGGACATGATGAGTTCAAGGCTGCCCTGGACAGCATGGTAAGGTTCTGTCTTAAGCATATATAAATAAGTAAAACAAGACTTGTCTTCCTGAGCGAGTCTCATGAGGTTCATAACCTGTTTAATTTCTGTAAATGAGTGGGGGCTCTTGGTTGCAGGGACGGATTTTCCCAGACTGTGGAGAAAGGCCCCAGCCCCAAATGGCTCCCTGCTTCAGAGAACAGCAGCAGCAACAGCTCTGTTCAGGTCAAGTGAGGGGAAGAGGCTCGGGGTCGCCGCACCCCCGTCCTCCCGGGACCCTTCTGTGTGTGAGGAGCGGACCGCGGAGCTGGACGGGAGAGGCGCAGCAGGGCGCCCTTCCTGCGAGCCCAGCCCAGCCCCCCGAGGTTCTCCATCCAAGGAGGAGGTCCAGTGTGGACAAACAAACACAAACAGCGGGGCCGGAGGGTTAGCTCAGTGGTTCTGGCGCCTGCCTCACAAGCGCAAGGTCCTGAGTTCAATCCCCGGTAACCACATACAATGCTGGGCGTGGAGACTCACGCCCACCAGCAATCCATGCCACATACTACAGTGCCGGGCGTGGTGGCTCACGCCTGTAATCCCAGCACTCGGGAGGCAGAGGCAGGAGGATTGCTGAGTTCGAGGCTTGCCTGGACTACATAGTGAGCTTAGGGCCAGCCTGAACTACAAAGCGAGACCCTGTCTCAAAAAAAAAAAAAAAAAAAAACACAAACAGCGGTAAATGACCTCGTAGCACCAGGTTGCTGAGAGGATGGGTGGGCAGCGAAAAGGAGCAGATGAGCGCGCCAGGGAGGGCGCCCAGCCCAGCCAGAGACCGCGGGGTGAGGGCAGAGAGCGAGCTGCATCTCCTAAGCACAGCACACAGTGTTCCCGGAGGGCTGCTCAGAACCGCACCCCAGCCCGGCGGGGAGTCCAGCCTGCCCACGAGCATCTGTTCCAGGAGCCCGGAGGTCATGGCTGGCAGAGCACCTGGAGGCCGGGGAAGGGGGCATGGGGCAGCGGGCCGGAAGGGGCTGCAGAAGCGTGTGTCCCCTCTAGGAGCCAGTGTCCTCCGCTGGTGCCAGGCGCCAAGGGGATGTGGGGCAGCGGCAGGACGGACGACTCCAGATGAGCCCTGTGCAGCTGGGCTGTGCCCTCTCGGCCTCAGCCTGAAGTTGCCTACCCTGGACTCTCAGACAAGGCCACTGAGGACCACGGTCCCCTCCCTTCCAAATGCCTGCAGGGCATGCATTTAAAATAAAGAAGCATAATCAAAAATAAAACTAGGGCAGGGCCTAGTAGAGCATGCCTATAATTCCAGTACTCAGGAGGCCGAGGCAGGATCGCCCTAAGTTCAAGGTCAGCTGGGGCTACATAGTGACTTTAAAGCCAACCTGAATTACAGAGGAAGACCCTGTCTCAGACCGGAAAAACAGGGAGCAGGGATAGAATCTACTATCTAAAAGCCAGCTGCTTAATTTCTGACAATATTTCTGTCATCATGCTGGGGCAGATATTTTTTGTTATGACCAAGAATCCTGGGGAGGGGAATTCTTGGAACTGTTCGGGAACTGTACGGATGGGTGAGACCATGCCCCACCCAAGACTGGGGCTGCCCTGGGCACCCACCTCCCGCACTCCCCCGTCCCTCCATGGGGCTGGGACTGCTCCTGTCACAGAGACTGCGGGCCAACGCAGATGCCCACGAGCGTGCTAAAGACACAGATTCGCATCGGGCGGTCTCAGGCTTTCTCCAGCACCTCGCACACATGGCTGGGCACCAGCGAGGCCGGGACGGGCTGAAGCAGTGCAGCTGCTCCAAGCTGTCTCCTTGGCACTGGCACAGGGTCCCCCAGGACTGGAGACTGAACCCCGAGCCTTTGCAAACAGAGACAGGGCCTTTCCTAAGTCACTGAATTGCCCGGGCTGGACTCCGACTTCAGCTCCTCCTGCCTCAGCTTTCCAGAGAGCTAGGGATACAGATGGACACAGCCCGGCCCGCCTGTCCACCTGGCTTTGACAGTCGTCCATCGTGTCCCCGGGCTGTGCTCACCGTTTCGTAAAGGCCCTTGAGAGCGAGCGTCCCGGGGGCCCGCGCGGGAGCACTCACCCTCTCTGCCCACCCGCGAGCACGGAGAGCCCAGCTCCAGTGAGCCACCCCTTCCCACCCGCAAACCCAGATGCTCTGAATCCCCAGACCCACAGAGCTGCGTGAGCAGAAGTGGGGCCAGGGGTCTTGAGTGCTTCAGGGTGAGTCCCTGACAGGGCGAGAGGCAGGCTGTGGTGTAGACAGACAGACAGCAGCCTGACTCACTCCCCTCTTTAATCTTTACCCCTTTCTTTCTTCTCAGCACCACTGGGCCTGCAGGACGGCCATGTGGGCTCACCTTCTAAAGCTGGCCGAAGTGCAGACACGCCTTCCGGGCCACTCCAGGCCCAGAGAGCCCCACCCGTTCCCACCTCGAGTCCACCCGCAAGGCAACAGAAGAGAACACTTTATCCCAGACCCACAGGGGCCACCTGCTGGCGGGGGTGGCCACCCTGAGAGGTCAGAGGCCATCTGCCCTCCTCCGCAGGGCCGACCCTGCTGTGCTGAGCACCGCGGTCTGATTCATCCCTCACGGCCGGTGTCCGTCGCAAGGTCAGCCTTGCTCAGTCAGGTCAGGCACGGCTGGGCACCCTAGGAGTCTCCCTAGGCGGGACAGGGACGGCAGAGGGGCTCTGCGAGCGGGAGGGCACCTGCAGGCATGCACCTTTGGGCGAGTGGGCCTGATGGCCTGAGGAGGCCTCCAGCCCTCCTGCCCAAACGAAATGCAATCTGCCTTCTCCCTCCTCCTTTCCAGTCATTATTTATTTATCTGGAAGACGCTTTGATGACAGAAATTCAGGGCTGCACTTAGGCATCTAATGAGGGAGATCAGAAGCAGAAAGGGGACAAGGTTGCCCCCTGGGCCTGCTCCAGCAGGCTGGCGGCCTCCGTCTCTGAGAATCCTGTGTCTGCTTCAAAGGCAGCTCCCACCTTTCTCTGGACTTGCCCTCCCAGGGAAGCATCAGATCCTCATTTTACAGGAAGGAAGCCCGAGGCCCCAGGGTGCCTCCCCTCGGCACAGAGGCAGGCCACTGTGGTGGCTGTGCTGGCAGCTGGCAGCCTCTTCCTGTGCTCTGGGTGCTGCCGGCTGGCTGAAAATTACAACTGCTCGCTGTTGCTATGGTGACCGGTGGTGTTATTCCATCCCACAGAGATGTGCGCCCACGTCATCCAAGCTGGTGTGCTTCTGCTGGAGAGAACCTCTACATCTAGGAGTGTGTGTGTGTGTGTGTGTGTGTGTGTGTGTGTAAGACTGAGGGAGAGAGAGAGCCCCTGGCACCACCCTTCCTGTCACACCGGCCTCCTCCCTGGCCCTGGCCTCCGGTGCCCAGCCCAGCTGCCTGCCATGGGGTCTGCAGCACCCAGCCTGCTGCTCTCAGGCACTGACTTCATGCTCTTAGCAGGGGCTCCGTCCAACTCCCAGTCCCCTCGAGGTCGGCTCTTTGTGGCTGTGCACAGTCTTGCTCTTGTCTCCAGCAGGGCCCTGACACGTATGGACAGACTGTGTCTGTTTAGCCAGACTGCTGGTGCACGGTTGGGCCATTTCCAATCTCTGTCTGTTACAAACAGACCTCTGAAGAAGAACCTTGTGTGTATGTCACCCTGTACATGGAAGGATGTTTGTAGAATAAATTCCTAGAAGGGTCAGAACTGGGACATTGCATAGTGTGCGCCTAGTGTGTGCCAGGCACAGAACCGAGCCTTTTATCCTGGCTGTTTCGTTTCATCTCAACATGGCCCTAAAATAGAGTTCGTTCCTATCCTTGTCTTACAGACAAGGGGACTGAGGCCCAGAGAAATTCAGAAACTTGCCAAATCACCACCAGGCCAGAGTCGTAGGACCAGGAGGGAGCTTGGCCAGCCCTGGGTGCCCAGACCGTCCCGCAGGCACTTACCGGGCAGCCCCAAGTCCCATCACCTGGTGCCCAGCCCCAGCAAGCACCCCTGAGCTATGGAACAGGCCTTCTCCCCACGTCCAGCTCCCCTTAGCACAGTGCAGCTGCCCTGCCTCTGCCTGGCACATGCCCCTCCTGGCCCGGGAGGCTCCCCGGGTGGTGTTCTCAGCCTGGCTGGCCACGCAGTGTGGGGTGATGAGGCGCAGCGCTGCCTCTTTCTTGGGTCCCGATGCCTCCCGAGCCTGGCCCGTCTGAGTTCCGGAGAGTCAGAACCAGCACAGTGGGGACCAGCGTGGCACCGGGTGCCGCTCACCCAAACCAGCCTAGGGGACAGTAGGCAAGAGGCAGGCCAGGGCCAGACCCAGGAGGACCGCCTCTCCCAGGAGGGCCGCTGCATCTGAATTACAAGCCTGGCCGCGGGGAGAGCCCACTGCAACCCCCGCCTGCATTTGCATGACAAAAGCACTGCCCAGCGGCTCTCTGGGGCTTTGTTCAGCCTCGAAGCCTGTTCAGCACAGCCTTGGGAATTGTTCCCGGCAAGGTCCTTCCTGGGCTCCACAGCCACCTACTGACAAAAGCCACATTGTGAGGCCTGTGGCAGCGGCCAGGCCCTGCTGCCTGAGCCCGCCGCCTCTGTCCACGCGCCCGGTGCCACTGTGCGCCGCTGCCCTTGCTAGAGGGTCAGAGGCCAAGGCCATGAGCATCACCCAGAGCACGGGTGTGTGTGTGTGCGTGCGTGTGCGTGCGTGTGTGTGTGGCACACACGCCAGAACAGGTCGTTCGTTCATGCTGCGCGCGGAACAGATGTTTCCCTGCTCCTCAGAGGGAGCCGGCTCAGAGCCTCACCAAGCGGCCTAGCGTGGCAGGGCGAGGCCCAGTCCCTCAGCCCACGCTCTCCGTTTGGGGGCAACTCAACCTTCGCTCCTCCCCTCCTCCACACTGTGGCTTCCAGCTGCTTTGACAGCAAGCAGTTGGCCCTCGGCCCTTGCCGAGCCCCTTGGGTCCCTGGCATCATCAGAGGTGTCCTTCTTCATGGGGTGCTGTCCTCCAGCAGGGCAAGACCGCTCAGTCCCAGAGGACCCCACTGTCCTGGGCTGCTGTTGCTAGGAGCATCTGTCCATCAACCCGGATCCCCTCCCCGAAGTCCCCCTGAGCTGGACCTGCCCAGCCTGGCTAGGTGCCGCTGCATGTTGCCATCTGGTCCCAGCCCAGAAGCCACACCTCGGAGTCTATAAGCAGCCAGCGCTACAGACCTGAACTACATGACTGTGCCCCATGTGACCCGGCGGCACCCACTGCCACCGGGAAGAGCGTTTAACTCCTGAGTGTCTGGCTAACCCGGCAGGGGACGATGCAGAGACAAAGGCACCCACACCCTGGGCACCCCTCCACGAGGCCTTGACAAAGATAGGCCCCGGGAGGGGGACACCTTCCCTGGCACAGGAAGGGCAGGAGGAAAAGATGCTACTCGCGGGGCCAGGCTGCCCCAATCCAGAGCTGCGCTGCGGGAGGCCACGGCCTACTTCCCAGAACCACAGCTGGTCTGCAGAGGCCCCGGGACCTTCTTCCCCGGCCTCTCCCTGTGACCTTCTGCCCGGGGGCTGCCTAGTCCAAAGGAACCAGAGGAAGGAGCAGAGAGCCAGGCACTCGGAGAGGAGCAGCCTCCAGGTGACAGCTTGGGCACGGCTGGGTGCAGCGTGGCGGGATGACGTGGCCGGTCAAGCCTGTCAGGTGTGGGCGCACAGACTGAGCCGCTGTGAAGTCGGGAGGAGTGTTGAGCCCTCTCCGAGAGCATGGCAGGCAAGAAAGGGGGGAGAAGGGGGACCAGGGGAGAGGCTGCGCCGCTCCGGGTCCGAGGGTGCGGAGGGCCTCCGCGTCGTGGCCCAGGACAGGCTTGGCTCCAGGAAGCAGGACCTGAGCCCTTGCTGGCCTGGGCGACCCTGCGTGGAAACGTTCACGTCTTCAAGAGGAGACGGAGTGACACTGCATAGCTGGAGAACCAGTGGGTGCCGCCCCTTGCTCTGAGGGTCCTCATCTCACAGGGGAGGAGCTGCTGAGGCTCAGGGCCGCCCCGCCAGGCCTGAACACTGCACGAGCCGCTCAGACACACAGGCCAGCAGCCCTCACCAGGAAACGCCCTCAACTCTGAAAGAGACTGCGGGAGGCATGGAATTAGGAGCATTTAACCCTCCTCTCCTCCCCTCCAGGAAAACAGAAACTCAGCCTCACAGCATGCTGCTCTGCTAGGTATCCAATTAACCCTTAGAAGGCACTGGGCATCTGAATGCGTTCCCTCAAGTTGTCCCAAGTTGTCAAACACCCTGAACCAGAAAGCGGGATTTGTAACAAGACGCCTGGGGGTGGCCAGCACTAAGCAGGCCACCTCCCGCCACGGGGCGGGACTGGGAGGTCAGAGATGCCTCCTTCCTGTGTCCCCTCTGTCCTAGTGAGGTGAGCCAGTCTGGGAAGCTGCCTGTCCAACTATTTGGACCCATACTAGAGGCAGGGCCCCTAGGGCATAAAAGCAGCACGTACAGACATCGAGCGCTCTTAGGCCCTCTTCTCTGGCCGAGGCAGGCCCAACTCCAGACATCTTTTCAGAGGACATCTTCACGGAAGTGGCTGCCACTGGCACCCATTTCGAACCCAAAGAGTGGGCTTGGAAGCAAAGCAGGGTTCCTCCCAAGGCCCTGGGCGTGGCCTGTCGGACTTGGGCTCCCCGCACTGTAGGATTCCCACGCCGATGGTGGTTCGTGTTTGCTAGGGGGCCCTGACAAAATGCCACAGGTTGGGTAGTTTAAACAACAGACATAAACTCGTGGTCCTGGGGGCTGCAAAGGTTGAGGGGTCCCTGTTCCAGGCCCAGCAGGATCGGCACGTGCGTTCGTACAGGGCTTTTCCCTGGCTGGCAGGTGGCGCCCTCCGTGGTGGATGGTGCTCTTGCCCTGGACCATTTCTTTTTGTAATGAAGTGCTATCGCTTCTCGGCCTGTTGGCTAAGATCATGTGTAATGAAATGCTAATCCATGTTCTTCAAGTCCTAGTCAGCTCCCAAAGGCCCCGTCTCCAAATAGCACCACACCAACATATGTGCTGGGGAATGTGATGAAGACATAGCCCTTTGTGGGGGACACAGTCACCCCTTGAGGGGACCGGGAGAAGCCTGAGCACTCGGTGTCACTCATGGGTAGACAAAGGCACAGTCTGCTAATGATCGTCGATTTCTTTCAGGCGTGGTGCCTTGCCTTTGGGAAGCAGTTTAGGGAGAAGAGGAAGGGTATTCATGGTTTTGTTCTCTGGAAAGATTTTATTATTTATTTGTTTGTTTGTTTGTTTATTGTGCTAGGAATGAGATCCAGAGCCCAGGGCTTGCCAAGGACATGCCCTTTCATAGGGCCATGCTCTAGCCCAGGTGCTCAACTCTGTCTTATCTCCAAGAAAGCAGGATGGTGCAGGGTAAGGACAAGTTCTGGAGGCTGAGGACTCAGATAGCCTGTGGCTTCAGGGCGCGGACAGTGAATGGGGCCAGAAGGCTGTGCTTCCAGGACCAAACATCCTAGAGGCATCCCAAGATGCCTTGGTCAGAATGTAGAAGCCACTGAAAAACTTTAAATAAGACTTGTATATAATATAATATGAATAAACTGACAGCCTTAAATGCAGGTTCTGTGGCTATCAAGGAACAAGTCCTTCCTTCTGGACATCGGTAAGCATGATGCCATCAATTTATTTTCAGATGGTTCAGGAAAAAAGTAAAAGGAAAAACATAAGCTTAGACAAATAAATGAAGAAAGAAATAAAATTAACATGGCCAAACCTCAACCACTGGTGAGCTGTGTACAAGATGTTCGCTGAGTTGCTCTTTCGGCTTTTCTGTGTGGTTGGAAACTTTTGAGATAAAATACTGGAGAGAATCAGGAGTTATCTCTGCAGCTTGAGTCTGAGGGTATGTGGGGTATCCGGGTACCTGCTCATACTTTGCCCTTCCTGTCTCCTGCCACCATGGGTGGGCATGTCCCACTGGCCATGTGCCCTGACCCCCTGGTGCCCAACCCTGTGAGAGAGGGAAAGGCAGGGAGGATGATGTTGCTATTTCAGGATGATGATGCCAAATGGAAGTCCAGGAGCTC